>PVKE010013581.1:0-36323 GCA_004027555.1 Craseonycteris thonglongyai | reverse complement strand
TTTCTGCAAGTTCTTCATGTAATTTTCTTTCCAGATGATGCCATCATTGTTAATGTTCTCTTTTGGATTTCTTGTTTCTCGGTCAAGTTCATGGCATTGCCATTTGTGAAGAGACCTTCCATTTATCGTATCAATGTATGGTATATTATGGTATGTTCGAAAAATGTCATTCATTAAAAATTTAATTAAAAAAAGAACTGGTGTTGCCTCGGAAGTGGGGGGTAGTTTTTATACAGCGAATATAGGCCTAAACCTATGTTTTAGCTGTAAAATTAGGGGGTCGTCTTATACACCCGGTCATCTTATACACCGGAAAATATGGTAGATCCCTTAAAATATGGAAGGATAGCTTTCAACTTGAAACCCTTGCAACCATATCACAATATTACAATGATTATAAGCACAAAAAATAAAGTTTAAAATCCTGCTCTACTAGATGTGTGGTGTTGGACAAGAACTATTATTGCGCTAAACCAAGCTTGGTGCCCTTACCTTTTAAATTCAGATTATTAAAATTAAAAAACAAAACAAAACACACCAACCAATATGTCTTCCCGGTACAATTTCTTACAGATAGTGGGCAATCAATAAATACCTCTTGCTAACCTTACTATTATTTAAGAAACAATGTTTCTCTTGTCACACATAATAGGTACCCTTAGAATGAAAAATAAAGTGAAAATTTGAAAAGTTGGTTACTATATGTGTCTATATAACTGCTCACATGTAGGTACACTCCAAAATTTTCTTGATAATGAAGTTTTTTTGTTTGTTTGTTTAATTGTGAAGAACTGCCTAAAGAGGGAAAACTGAAGAGGAGAAAGGGAAGATACGAAAGAAGGAGAATGACTGAGACTGAATTACACTTGGTTGATAGAGCATCAACATTCAATCTGGATACATGAACTCCTGGGTTTACCTTAAGATTTTCCTGAGGGTCCACAAGCATAAAAAGTTTAAAGAAATTTGATTCCCAACTCCCAGATTTTCTATGGATCCCTTCCTAAAATTGATCTTCCCAAGAGAATCCTGCTATGATCTTTCTCCGTAATCACCTGATCCTCAAGTCACAACAGAAAGCCAAATATTCATTTTACATCCTAAATCTTCTAATTGTGTTGCCCCAAAGGCAAAACAAAAACCAAAAACTGTGAGGTAAGAAACAAAGGACATATCAAAACATACTTGTAATTGATGTTGAGAATCAAAATGGCAGACTATGTTTACCATTCATCTCACTGAGAGATGGATTTTAAATAAAGGTTTACTCTCTGTATTTAATAAGTATTTTTAAAAATTCATGTGTGTGTTTATCAACTACATATGGATGATAATTGTGATGCTAACTAAAGACTTTGTTTAACCCAAACTCAAAACACTACCTCAAAGGGACATGTGTATTCATATGTTCATTGAAGAATTATTTTCAATAGCCAAGATATGGATGCAACCAGGTTGTCCACCAGTGGATGAATGGATAAGGAAGAGGTGATACATATATACAATGGAATATTAATTGGCCATAAAAGAATGGAATCTTGACATCTGCAACAGTGTCTAGGGACAAGAGGGTATTATGCTACAGAAAAACAAATACCATACGATCTTACTTATATGTGGAAGCAAAAGAACATAATAAATGAATGAACAAAACAGAAACAAACTTTATAGCTACAGAGAACATGCTGATGGTTGCCAGATGGGAGGGAGGTTGGAGGAATGGGTGAAAAGGGAAAAGGGATTAAGAAGTACAAATTGGTAGTTACAAAACAGTCATAGGGATTTACAGAGACTATAGTCAATAATAGTATGATAACTGTATGGTGTCAGATGAGTACTAGGTTTATTGGTTTGTTCAATTCATAAGGCATATAAATGTCTAATCAGTACGTTGCAGGGTTGCAGTGGCCTTCAGCACAGCATTTACACATGATACAGGTGTGCTCACTGGAAAGGCGTGCATGCAGGAGGTCACAGAAAGACGCAGAGCCAGCCGCACAGCCCCACGGCTTCTCTTTCCACAACCTGACCTGCACATTCCAGGACCACCTGTGCTACCTCATCAAGTGCTCTCAGGCATGTATTCACACAGGTATGTGGGTATAGAGCACCCAACCTCCTTGAGGTACTGAACCACACATGACCAAAAAGAAGCCCAGAAGAAAGAAATGAAAACCATCATGGGGAAGACGTCTTCATGCTGCAAACTCTTGGGAACAGGAAGAGGAAGCACAACGGAAAGCTGAAACACTTGCTACTGAATAATCGTAGCATTTAATATTGCACCTCTTGTAGTTCTTAAGGGAGTCTTCATTTTTGTTCCATTTTGTACACATTTGGACAGTAATCGGCAGAAATGAGCCATGCTAGAAAGACTTCATAGTTCCCAAGAATTAAAAAAGGAGAACAGAATTCCATTTGATCTACTGAATCAACTCAATCCCTTTTATCTTCCCTCCCACTGTCCTTCCAAGTTGTTTTTGGTTTGCAATATGTTACTGGTAATGAAGTGCAGATAATGCAGTCTCAACTTGTTTTATCCCAAGTATTTGAGTTCAGAACTTCTGTAACTAAAGAAATTTGTATGGTTCTCTTTTCTCTTACATTGAAATGCTTAGTTACCCATTATACTTACTTGATTTATCCTACATTTCATAATTATATCAAATGCACTCAAAATAAAATCGCTAAGTGAAGTTTAAGACATTTTTGTAGTTTATTTTTGTTGTTCTAGAATACATACTATTGTGGATATATTCTTAGAGTAATGTATTTATTATACACTTAAACTTTAAATAATGATGAAACCGAATTTTATGTATAATTTTATTCATGTTTTACTTTGTTCTTAATTTTAGTTATTTCTCATGATTTTCTTATGTTTTAGTATAATATATAAAATCATTTACATGACTTAAAAGAGAAAAATATTTTAAATTCTTTTCAGAAATCTAACTTTCATTCTAATTTCTGGTTTCTCCATAACTGAGTACAGTATTTCAATTATTTTCTATTTCCTCTTTAGTGCTCATTTTTCATAAAAATAAGCAAATACATGTATATTCTTATTTTCACTTTTAAAAAAAATTTCATTTACTATAATCTGGAGATTATTTGTTACCAGCACATAAATACGGTCTTCATTTTTCTGTACAGCTGCATAATAAATTATTTTGGTAGAAATACAGTAGTTCATTAAAGCAGTCCTCTACTATTGGACATTTGAATTGTTTTCAACCTTTTGTTGTTTCAAATAATTCCACTACGAATGACCATTTGTTTTGATATTTCACACCTAGGATGGTTTTCTTTCTCTCCTAGATGAAATTTTTGTAATCAGTTGCTGAGTCAAGGGGTCAATGCTATGCAATTTTGTTTGATCCTGCCAAATTCTTTCTGTAGGAATTACGCTGTTTTGCAATCACTCCAACAACCTGAGGGAGGTTTTCTTTCTCCCTAGCATTGCCAACAGAGCATATTGTAAATCTTTTGAATTTTTGTCAATTTAATAATAGCTGAGATTGCATGTCTTTGTAATTTAATTTATATGTATCTTATTATGAATAATACTGATCATTCTTTTCATATTACTTAACTTTCATTTGCTTACGTTCTTCTGGAATTCCCTTTACTTATTTGGCCCAATTTTATATTAGGGTATATTTTACTGCTTCTTTCTTAATTATTAGAAGCTTTCTATATGCTAGAAAGATAAAATGTTTGCCTTTCACATAATTTCAAAGTATTCTTGTTTTGTAAAACATCATTTATGATGTTTTATTTTCCTTTTAAAACTCAATATATCATTCTTATGTTTTGTTGCTTCTGAATTTTGAATGCTAAAAGATGTGTCTCCAGCCCTTGATTATAAAATAATTCATTTACATTTTCATTTACTAATTGTAGGTTTTAAAATCTTTAATGCATTTGGAAATAGTTTGCTGTAAACTGTGGGAGGTAGGTCAGTTTTATCATTTTGTAAAGTGACTATCCATTTTCCCAACATTATTAATTTAAAATTTTGACTCCTGTAGTAATTTCAGATATCACTGAAAACTTACATCAAGATTCTGGACTTTTACATTTTAAAACTTGCTATCTGACTTTCATGTGCCAATACCTATACTTTGAGGTGTGGGGGATAGAGTGTTTCTAGTTTGTTTTAATTTCTGATAGGTGACTCCTTCCCCACCCCTATCCCACCCACCCCCCATTCTTTTACATTTTGGGGTTGTTGTTGTTTTTCTGCTATTATTCTAATTTGAAATACTTTTTAATAAGAATATTATAATAAACCTGTCTAACTCCAGAAAATATATGGCTATATTTCTTGTGATTATGGTAAATTTACCAACTTTGGAGATCATTGATATTTTTTTGCTATTCAGTTATCCTAAAAATATGGTTTCTATTTGTCCAATTGTATTTTGGATCTTTCAAGAAATTTAAAGATTGTCTTTATGAGGCTTTGCTCTTTTTCGTCTACCTACCTAATTCTTAGCTATTTAGCCTTTAAATTTGTACTAGAAATGGGGTTTTTATCTTTCGTTAACTCTTCTCACTCATTGTCTGAAGGTATATAATAGAAAGTCTATTGATAATTTATGTTAATTATAGATGCTATTTTCCTGAATTTTTATTGTATGTGGTGTTTTTAAATAAATTATTTTGAACTTTTAAGGGTTATTATCTTATGATTTATATAGAGATAGTTTTACATAGTCTTGTCAATTGTATGCCTTTCATTGTGTTATTTGGTTTGGTTAGATTGATACCATCACCAACTAAATATTAAATAAGAGTGGAGATGGTGGACATTTTTGCAATGTTCCTGTCTTTAGTGCAAAATCATCTCTTGTTTTCCCATTAAGGAAGATGCTGGCTTTTGGCTAAAGTATCTTTACTTTTTTTGGCTGAAGTATCTACATGGATCATTTTATCCATGTAGATTGATTGTTGATTGATAGATTGATGACATAAATATATTTACATAGATAATATGTTAAAGAAGCATCCATAAATACTCCTTCTACTAAATAAAAATTTGTCTTTTCTAAGTATATGGTAATGATAAAATAATTTATTTTCTCAGATTCACTAACATAGATATCGACTGGGTTTTGGATATTTTTTGTCACTTACATGCAAATTGAAGTTGATTTACTATATTCATGGGCAAACAATGATTTCATTTATTCTTCCTGCTTGCTATTATGTTTTTCTTGAGGATTATAGAATTAAAATTAGACAATAATCATCACCTTATGGTTATCTGGAATACTTAATGGATTTCCTTTATTAGATAATATATTTATAAAATTTTTACTTTTCAAGAGAAAAGCTTTTTCAATTTATTTTCTAAATATTTATTTATTGGTGGTTGTGTTTTTTTGACAGAGAGAGAGAGAGATACAGAGACAGAGAGAGAACTGAACTGGGGGAGCTCCCAGTTCGGCATATGGTTCGCACGGGCCGGGGCCGGGATTCGATCCTCGGTCCCCAGCGCTGCAAAGTGAGCACTTAACCCACTGAGCCATCCCGGCTTCCCCTCAGTTCATATTCTAGAAGCTAAACTTATAAAGAGATAGATCACTCAGGCCGGTGTATGAGTATATTCTGATGCTGTCTTCTTGGAAATTAAGGCATTTCTAAGAAGTCTCCAACAACTTTTATTTGACTTGGAGATATTTCCTTGCACTATCTCTATAGGGTTTTCAACTCAAAGACCCAGTCTGACTAGGTTACCTCCTCCAGGAGAAATCTTTATGCTTCCTTAGAGCCTATCTCTCTCCTGACTATTTACAGTAACGTAGACTTTATTTTTCAGTTCTAGTAGATAAATATTCTCTCTAAAAAATAGACTGAAAAAATGTTCAAGGGTCAGAGTTATACGATTTTTTTAACCTAATTTTTGTGCTTTAAAACCTACAATATACAGACATTTCTATATGTAATTAACTATATTTTTTAAAGTAGCAAAGCTTACTCTGCTTTCTTTTAAAGTGTTTTGCAAAGATGTCTTTGGTTAAATATAATAAAAGTTTCAAGAAATTTACATACTTTATGCAGGGAATTATTTAAAACTATGCAAATATCTCTACTGAAATGATTGTTGCTTCAATCAATTATTACATAATTTTAAACTAAACAATTCTAAATTCCCATAAAATCATTTTTTTACTTATGTAGATAGTTCAAAAAGTACATTTAAATTTCAGAACCTCTGAATTATATCCCTTATAAAAACATGTATTACTGGTGAGTACTGAAAACTTGTTAGAGAACTATTTGGTATTACTGGAACATTTACTGTATTTTCACTGACAGTCAGATTTTTATTTTTTTCTGGAATAGAAAACATGTTTTTCACTTCTTTAAGAAGTTAACCTCTGCTGACCCAGCTTCTAAACAGTCATTGAAAAATAAGAGTGGTCAATTCCCATCTTTCAAAAGAAACAAAACAGCAGAGAATAGATTATAAAAGATTTTGAAGTTTGTGGGGTTTTTTTCCTTTATAATAGGAAACCAAAAATCTTCTGAGAATAAATCCTGTTTTTAGGGACTAATAGAGGTCATCTGTGGGGTCAACAAAGAAGAGGTGAGAATGAGGTGAAAGAGAAATATTTCTAGACCTGAACCCACCCATAAACATCACTTACTATGTTTATTATCTTTTCAGATAGGTAAAGGAGAAAAGGGAGAATTAACAATAATTTTTTAGCTACCTATTATGAGCCTTATCACCTAGTAATGAGATTAATCCTCATAAGTGTACTTTGAGAAAGGCACTCCATACTTTTAGATTAAGAAACTGAGGCAGGCCACAGGGATTAAAGTAATTATTTCTAACGGGACCCATCTGATGAATCAACTCATGCCAAATTTTGAATGTGTGTCTTTGTTTCCTTAATAAGTATCAGACTGTTGTCATCCACATAGTCAATTTGCATCTTTTCTATTCCTATGTACCACTTATATACTCATAATTAGTTAGGGATTTTTTTCTCTCCTTTAAATTGGCTTTGGGTCTACTCACTTTTTAAACTTTGCCTCGCTCTCAGAAGCAATGACAAGACATATATGTGATAGACTGTATTTTGTGTTATATACATAATCATGCTCCACTTAATGATGGGATACTGTTTTATGGTAAACACTTTTATAAGTAGGAAAAGTACACTCTAAAATAATGATAAAAATTACAATAAATGCATAAGCCTCAAGTGTTATGCACTGTACATAATTGTATGTGCCATACTTTTATATGACTGACAGAACAGTAGGTTTGTTTGTGACAGCATCACCTTGAATTGCACTGTGAGGCAATGATGATGTCACCAGGGTTAGGAATTTTTCAGCTTCATTTTAATCTGTGGGACCACTGTCATATAGGTGGTCCATCATTTGATCAAAATATTGTTACATGGCACATGACTGCATTATAATAAATGCATTGTTTAAATGTGTGTTATGTTTATTCATGCACTACCTAAAATGTTGTCACAGATTTTGTGCTTGTCACCTTTTCGAAAACACTTTACTGGAAAGAAATGTGCTAATATGCGTTATTGCATAGCCCATTTGTGAGAAATCAGTACTTCCTCAGTTTGGGGCCACCAGACTCCCTTGGTCTCTTCCTCCTCTAAAAAAATTATGAAGCACAATAAAATGAAACTAGGAATGCCAGTCATTTATTAGAAACTCAAGGGAGTAGAGTTACAAAGGTGAAACTTAGGAGGTGGACTAAAGTCAGCCTAAGGCTGCAGCTAGCTCAACTGTGGACAATTTTTGAGGGCTTCATAGAAGGAGAACTGACCAATGGGTTTCCTGAAGCAAGAGGAATCATGCCGACCAGGCACTTTTGTCCCAGCGTGAAGTGAGTACAAGGGCACAGAAATCCCAAGATTTGCTTTGGAGAACCTAAAACAATGCCCTGGCTTTGCACATTACATAGATTTCAATGATGAGATCCTCGAAGAAAAAATAAGCGGAAATATTTCAAACATAAATGATTTTAATTAATGCATGTCACTTTAGGCTCTGGCTGTTGCAGTTCTGGGAAGCCCATGTAAGCAGTCCTTTAGATGATTTTTTAGATATTATTTAGGGCTTTTATGAAGAAAATCCAGGAAAAAAGGGATAAGTATTCATGACATTCTCATAAATTTTCTATGATTGTCACCATTTCCCCATTTTGAGAATACTAACAAAACTGACAACAACAAAATGAACTTCCATAGTTTATATATATATATATAATGTTATGGAATAAATGTATGCATACCCCCCAAAATTTGTAGTTGAAGCCCTAATGTGATTGGTATTTGGAGGTGGGGCTTTTGGGTGATAATTAGGTTTAGATGAGGTAATAAGGGTGGGCCCCCATGAAAGGAATGGTATCCTCATAGAAGACACACCAGAGCTTCTGCTCTCTGCTATGTGAATATATGGTGAGAAGGTAGCTCTACAGGCTGGGCAGGGAGCTCTTATCAATAACAGAATTTGTCAGCACCTTAACCTTGAGATTTCCTCCAGAACTGTAAGAAATGAATGTCTTTTGTTTAAGCCACCTATTCTGCGGTCTTTTGTAGTTACAGTCTGAGCTAACTGAGACAGGTGGCAAGGAGATAGCTTGGGGGAGAGAGAAGGCTTGCATGATTATTGATTCAGACACTAGTGTTGCATCCAAGATGAGTATTCTGGAAGAAAGATGACAAAGGAGAGCTAACTTTAAAAAGAAAATAAATCTAGTTGAATGGTTGGGGATGCAGTAGCAGAGAAGAAGACCAAAAACAAAGAAACCTGTTACAAGGTTTAAGATGAGGGGGCTTCCTACAGGTTCCTGGCCACCTGTGTGCAAATTTGAAATACAAGAGTATGAGATAGATTACAGTGTAATGGTAAAGGGCCTTCAGTCACTAAGTTTATGACCTTGGAGAGTACAGTTCATCTCCTTAGCCTCAATTTTCTCATCCTCAAAATGAGGAGAATTCAAGTCCCTAATTCAGCGGGTTCTTTCCATTAAGTGAAATCATGCATGTAATGTTCAGTGGTTATGTTAGCTCTTCATAATCTGTACATTTCTGTGAGATAATATAATTCATATGAACTTATTCTTACCACCAGACTTAGATTGCACAATCAACAGGTCATGAATATAAAATTTCCTGGAAAGAATAGATACTTGTGACCCATCATAAATGGAAGAAGACTACCAAATCTATTTAGAAATAACATTTTTTAATATTCTAATTGACCCTAATTAATGTAAAATGAAAAAAAAAAATAGGAAGTTCCTGATTATTGGGAAGAGCTGTTGGTGTTTATAAAGTCAACTTTATTCACCTACCTATAGCAGATGCAATTGCATTAATTTTTCAGTTAGTGGTAATAGGTTTGGATTTATTTGTTCCCCACTGTTTCTAAGGGCTGGCATTTTATCTGTAGCTGCTCAGAGTTTATGAGATTGTGAGAGACTGGAGCCAGTTTGAGTTTCCAACATTATACTCTCTAACTCTTTCATCCGGCTAGCACCAAATACTGTAAAAATAGCCCTCTCGACTTATAGGCAAGCCCTCAGATAACCAGAGGCCAAATAACTTACTTTATTTTCATCTTTATGTAAGTGTTCATGAAGAATCAAGATACACTATTGCTTCTTTTATCTTTCCCTTAGTAAGGAGATTTAAAAAAATTAGGAGGGCTATTTTAGGATTATAACATCAGACATTACTGTTGACTGAAAACTCCAGTACTGCCCCCCAACCCTCTCCAATTCAAGTCCACCTAAATAACCTCTTTTTGAAATAGAGTTCTTGCAGATGTGATTAATTAAGGTGCGGTCACATTGGGTTATGGTGGACCCTAAATTCATTGACGGTGTCTTTAGAAGAAGAGGAGAGGGTATATAGAGACCCACAGACTAAGAACAGGTAGAGATATAGAGAAAAAAACAATGGAGGCTAGGGTTGAAATAGCCAGGATTGTCAGGAGCCCACATCAGCTAGGGTGAGGCCAGGAAGGATTCTTTCCTGGTCCTTCAGAAGTAGCATGACCCTGTAGACTTCTAGCTGCTAGAACTGTGTAACAGTACATTTCTGTTGTTTTAGTCCATTCAATTTGTGGTAGCTTGTTATGGTAACCCTAACAAACTTATAGAGAAACCATTTCTCCCTCAATCTTGCGTTCTGTAGGTAAGGGATGAAAGGTAGAATGAAGAAACATAAGTTGACAGCTAATAGTTAAAATATATTCAAAACATAGTGGTTGGGGAAGCCGGGATGGCTCAGTGGGTTAAGTGCTCACTTTGCAGCCCTGGGGACCGAGGATCAAGTCCCGGCTCCAGCCCATGCAAACCCATATACTGAACTGGGGAGTGCCCCCAGTTTGATTCTCACTGGGGTGAGACCCTGGCCCAGTTCCTGCCCTGTGCAGCCCTGTGCCCACCTGTGGAATGAAACTATGTGGAAAAACCGATGATGTGCAACTATGGAGATTGTTCTGGGCCCTCCCCCTTCTCTCTGTCTCTGTGTCTGTACCTCTCTCTCTCTCTCTGTCAAAAACAATAAAAATAAATCTTTAAAACAAACAAACAAATAAACAAACAAAAAACATAGTTGTTGTCTAGGTATTGTGACTTCCTGAATGATGTCCTGATTCCCAAATGCCTTCAGCTCTTGTGAGAAATACTGAAGTTCCCCTGTTTTGTTTTGTTTTTGACATAATTTGTGTCACTGCTTTAAACTGTTTCTTACACAGTATCTAAATTATGGCTTTTGTCGCTATGTACCAATTATCTTAAAACAATTTCTGTTCATTTTCCTTTCTGTGCATGTCATTATAGTCTATCTAAAGAAAACTTCAAAATATTTGTTACCATTGAAATATTTTCTGTTTCCCTCAGCTATCCCCTATGAACTCTAATGCTCTGAGATTCTGTCATTGTGAATCTTTCCTAAGGACAATTTCACAAGATAAGGAATAGTCTTAAAAGAGAAATGCTTTAATGTTAAAACACAACTCTGTTTAAAAAATTCTGTTTGAAGGCAAAAAGAGTCTTAAAGTATTATGTTTAGTAATTACATTTAAAAAAAAGATTTAGGTTGTTACTGTCTTTGTACACTAGAAATATTTTTTTAAATATATGCTACACAATTTTATTTAAATTACAGAATAATAAATCTTTATGCAGTAAAAGATAAATATAAAAATGCTATCAGGTTAATTGAGTTATGCTGAGCCATAAGTACATATTTTGATGCTAATTTATCGGTATCCTTTGAGAGTGGCCTTAGGAGTGGAATTTATAGGAATCAGTAACATATGTTTTTTGGATGGTAGCATCTTGCCCTAGGAAAGTTACCAGACATTATGGTGATACTAATCAGGAAAATACAAAGGCAGGTTGACTTCATGTGTAAATGCACGTTGTCTTTGGGAGAAATGTGTTACATTTCCATAATCAGAGTAACACACAGTGATAACATATCCATAGGAGAATATATGTACCTCTAGTGTTTTGATGTATATGAAATGTAGTGACATCTTATATCATGTTTTTCATAGACTCTGTAAAGATTCTGCTAAAATAGCTTCCATGAATATTCAGAAATCTTTCTTTTTTTTTTATGTTATCTTGAACATGGCTGTCAAACAGTCTCTTTGGTTGGTTTGTAAGATTTCTTTCTAACATGTCTTAGGAAAGGAGTAAATAAACAAAAAAAAAAGTGAAATCTAAGGGAGGAGGAAAAAGCTATTTAGGTTTACTTAACGTCCATCGTCTTCTGAACACCAGTGAATCTCATTTCTGCAGAAATTTGAAATGTTAAGTAACTATCCCTGTACTAGTTTCTTAGGGCTATCATAACAAATTAGCACAAATTGGGTGGCTTAGGACAACAGAAATATATTTTTTTGCTCCGAGGTCAGAAGTCCAAAGTCATGGTATCTGCAGAGTTGGTTCTTCTTGGAAGGAGAATCTATTCAATCTCTCTCCTAGCTCCTGTTAGCTGCCAGCAATCCCTGGCCCTCCATGGCTTGTAGATACCTCCTGATGCCATCTTCAAATGCCTCTTTCTGTGTTTCTGTGTCTCTGTGTCTCAGATCTCTCTCTTATTCTTATAAAGATACTGCTCGTTGGGTTTAGAGTCTATCCTAGAATATTCTCACCTTGAGATCCCTGACTCTATTGTATCTACAAAGACCCTAGTTCCAAATAAGGACACATTCACAAATATCACGAATTAGGATTTAGATATGCATTTGGGGGGACACTATTCAATTCACATTCACCCCCTATATTGCAATGCAGTCATATTCATCTATGGTCTGGCGTGTCTTATAAAGCATCACTGGTTTATTCTAGGTTCCCATATAATCTCACTAACTTGGGGTAATGTGCTCTATTTAATAGAGCACACTATTCAATAGGACACAATAAAACAAATGAAATTAGAAACACCTTGTTCAATATAGGATATTATAATACTAGAAACTAAGATGCACAACTTTCTTTTTATTATATATTAAGGAGAGGACACTTCTCTCTCTCCTTATCATCAATCTAAACTGATTATTACATTGCTAAACAAGTAGGCTCAAGAGTCGATGCCTAACCTTCAAAGATCCATCTGAGCACCCAACTGAAAGTGCTTCATCTCCTGACTGAATAGAGACCTCTAGTTAGATAATATTTCCTCCCTTTTGCCTTGATTTTCAGGGTTGAAGAAGGAATCTCAGCTTTCTGCTCTGCTATTCATGAAAAATAAATGGTTCTTGTAAAGTATTAATTATAATAAACTGAAACTCAACTTTTCAAAGTGGGACTTTGGGTGAATTGGAGAGCAGAGGTGAGGGGCATATGAGAGGGAGCAGCCTGTAACTCCAATGATTCAGTGAGAGCAGATGGCGTTCAGAATCATTCCACTTGTGATGACTCCATAATAAAGATTAAAGTTGCATGTCCCCTTCCACAGGTATGGCCGGCAAGCTGCCAATATTCTGAGCAAGTTCTTGGCTTGCCTTGATCCACGTTAGAATTTTTTCCCCTCCATTTGTCTAAATCACTTTATATTTCTACTAATAAATCTATCCATTAAAAAGTTAAGTTAAAAATAACGGTTAATTTTATGTCATCATTATTTTTCTGTTATACAAGCCCATTAACAGTGCCTAGAAGTTTTTATTGTTCCAGATCTTAATAATCTTATAATAATGTTTTAAATCATACATATGTTCGAGCTATAGTCTGTTTCCAAGGTATGTGAAGTTGATAATTAGGTAATGAATACAGGGCATTTGTTTTCTGTGCAGCTGGCCTTATGAGTGAAGAAATGTGGGTGTCAGAACAAGGTAGCAGCTGTCACTGAAATGCAAGTGCACAGCGGGGAGTGTGATATAAGGCAGTTTCATTCTTCTCCTGAATTAGCTGGACGCCATTATTTTTCAGGAAATAAAATAGTGAGTTGTTTCAATTCAAGACCACTTGTGAGTTTCCAGGGACAGTGCACACAAACCTTGGAATGATAATACACACACACACACACACAACCAGCAACAATTTTTAATGCAGTTTGCGTAAGCCAAAACTCTTGAAAGCATGCAGTCAAAAAAAATGTATTATGTTTCTGGAATCACTTAAAACCAGTGATGCAGTTAACCTGAAGAGAGCCTAATTCGTTTATCTTAGTATGTATGGAGTTGTTTACAACAGGCCTATCTGAGAGTTGCATTTGCTTTTGTACAACAGCCCATTTCCTTGTGACTATAAATTTAAAAAAATCATTTTGTTAAACTATTAATATCAATATATAAAAGTACACCATATAAGTATCATGAAGGGACAGCTAGATGGATTTTTTTCAGATGGATCACACTCAGGTAACTCACACACAGTTCATCAAACAAGACCAGAACTCTAATTCTTCTTCATGTCCCCTTCTAGTCACTATCTCCCCCAAATTAACAACTATGGTGATTTGTAACTTCATAAATATTTTTCTACTTTATATCAATAGACTTCATACAGTACCTACTCTTTTGATCCGGCTTCTTTCATTCTGCATTATGTTTATAAAATCTGTGTTTTTATGTGAGGTTATAATTCTTTTATTCTCATTGATCCATAGTATTTCACTGTAAGAATATACCACAATTTATCAACTCTACTGATGAGAAATTTTGGAATTTTTTATTTTGATGCTATTATGTATAGAGTATCTCAGAATATTCCAGTACATATATTTTGATTACTATACATTTTTCTTGGGTAAAGATTTCTTAAAATAAAATTCAGAAGCACAGGCACAATGATGCTCACCTTCCAAAGGATAAATAAAGAGAACCTTTCCAGGAAACTGATGAGTATTGTAAAAAAAAAAGCACAGGCAATGCTGTAGTCAGTGTTTGTTAGGATCAGGTGTCATTTTAACATGCTTTCTTTTCATGCCTGTATTTCTGTAATATGTGATTTTCTTGTTGATACTTACACTTCATTGGAAAGTCGATTGTGTTTATAGTGGGACTTAAAATTGTCATTCGCAAGGATGATTGTCACAATTATTTTTGGGTATATTAATTATCTTTCCATTGACTATGGATTATTACAGTTAGGATTACTAGTTTTAGCTCCTTAATTGCTCACAAATCCTTTCCTTATCTCTTATTTCTTTTTTTTTTAATATATTTTTTTTTATTTATTTATTTTTGACAGAGCAAGAGAGAGAGAGAGAGAGAGAGAGAGATACAGAGACAGAGACAGAGAGAGAACTAAACTGGGGGAGCTCCCAGTTCAGCATATGGCTCCACACGGGCCGGGGCCGGGATTTGATCCTTGGTCCCTGGCGCTGCAAAGTGAGCGCTTAACCCACTGAGCCATCCCGGCTTCCCTATCTCTTATTTCTTGCCTTGCATTTCGTTCAGACTCCTATCTCTCACCTAAACTGTATATTAGTTACTTAGCTACGTCAACTGCTTTCACCAGTTGACAACTAAAACACATCCCCACTGGTCTCTTCACCATGTGTTTGATAGTCAATATTGAATAATCTGCCCCACTTCTGCAGGAGTTGGGCTTATTAAAATTCAGTCATAATTTTATTGTTTTAAAGTCTTCAATGTTATGCCATATCCAAGACATTTTTATCAAGTGTCTTCCCTCATATATAATTGATAATCTTTTGATTGACCCATCCCAACACAGTCATACACGTACTTTGTAGGTTCCAGGTGACTCCTTTATAACTTCTTGTCTTTAACACTGTTGCTTATTCGATAGCCTGGGCACAAGAGATATTAATCATTCTGTCCTCTCTGATAATTTTTTTAAGATTATACATGTTATTCCTATATAAACTATCATAAATTTTATTTGTTTTCATTATTTAACTAAAAAATACCTTGTAAACAAGGGATATCTTCATTTTATACCACAAGTACCTTGCACAGTCTTTGACACATGACATATTCGTGGATAAAGCTAAAAACAATGTTGGTTGACACTTGCTTTTTTGTGTGCTGCTATCACCAAGTATTTGGCCACTTGGGTTGGTTATTTCTCATTTTTTACTTACTATAAATGTCATGTACATTCAACTCAGCTGCTGATATTCAATATAAAACTCCAGTCTAGGATTGGTTTTGTATGATTGTTCTTGCTGTCTTGCATTAAGTATGGTGTATCTTTGCTCTTAACATTGACTCAGAAATATGGTCTTCACCAGGAGAATGAAGCATTAGCCAATTTTTCAGAGGGCACAAAGTTGTGTTTATACAATATTCTAATTCTCCAAATGTGAAAATTCAGTCAAGGTAGGATACAACAGCTTCATATCACTGATCAAAATATTTACAAAAATGCAAGGTCTCCCTTTAACAAGCTAATCAATGGTCTTACTTCCCTCTAGGCTTATTGCCAGTGCATGGCACTTTGCTGACTGCACAGAGGCCACTAGACTGCTCATGTAACTGCAAAGAAACTGATGTTTTAATTCTAGATGTGCATTTTCAAAATGCTTAGCATTGAGTCCTATGCCATGTTCATTTTCTTCAGCATTCTTTGTACTTTTCAAAAACGGAACAGCACATATATCAAATGTGTTAAATTGATGACTTCAGTTGCTGTTATAAAGTACCTATAGTGCTTATCCCATCAAGCCCCAGGGCCTGAATTTATTTCACAGGATTATAAGTGCAGGAGGTTGAACGGGTGCATGTGCAAAGTGTTTGTCTTAAACTTGAGAAATCCTGAACTCCTGTTCTTTTCTGTAGCTATCAATCCTAACTTACAACTTCAGTTTTATGACGTTGAGAAGGAGCTGTTGTAAAATAGAATTGTTTTACAGGTTTTATCCTTTCTACAATGAAAGAAAAAATTGTGTGTACTAACCTTTAATAATCATTGAGAAGATTATATTGAAGGCTCTCCACTGTTGCTGAGTCCAAAGCCTTTGGGCAAGAACTAATGTGACTGGCATACTTTGTTTCTTAGTTTCTAAATCTAGGTAAAGATTTCTTGCAAAAGGCTAATATACTCCTGAAAATTTAAAGAAAATCCAAAGAGATTTCTGACTCACAGTACAAAAATGTAGGAAGTGACATACCAGATATTTTCACATTATGATTCCAAAAAAATATTGGGTCCAGCAGAAGTAACACCCTTTTTTAAAGTTTATCAGCTCATAAAAAGGAGTATTATTAATACTTTCGCCGAACCCTGTATATCATCTGTATTCAAACATTTGAAGTCAAGGGCTTTATGAAAGTCACTGGACTCTAGTGTACTATGAGATTTGTACTGGCCAAGCCTGCATTCTCTCTCTTGGCCCGAGTACGTTTGTTGGCCACATCTAACTTCCACAGAGCAAGATTTTTGTCATTTCTTTAAAGGTCTTACATTCATCCTAAGAATTGCATAAGGAACCCCTACCAAAAAGTAACTAAAGAATCTCTTCCAGCAGCAAATAAACTACTGGTTGGAGTGTGGATCATGCAAAACTTAACTTGTGTGCTTAAAGTAATAAAATACAAAGCCATACTAAGCCCAGGCCCAGTGCAGATCCACAGTCGCTGTTAATGGTGTTAAACCATCATCCTTACTTAATGTCCGTGTACATTTTTATTCTAACCTTGGCCCATGAGAACTGTGTGCCCAGCATCTCCAGAATTTTGAAGCAAATTAATCAAGAAGCAGTACATATACAGCAGGGAGAAAGTCAAAAGAAGAGACAAGTGAATGAGGCCATTGGAAAGGCACAACTTCTGAGAAGAGAAATATATTTACGGTTTTTTTGTTGTTGTTTGTTTGTTTGTTTTTAAAGTGATAGTTAATAGCAGTTAATCTTAGAAAAGCAAACTATCATTGACTTTGGCAAAAATAAGGGAGCTCATGAAAGGCAAAGAGGGGAAAGTATAATTAATGATTAATATAAAAACATATAGATAGATAGATAGATAGATAGACAGATATAGATATAGATATATACACACCGTATTTTCCGGCGTATAAGATGACCGGGCGTATAAGACGACCCCCTAAACCTATGTTTTAACTGTAAAATTAGGGGGTCGTCTTATACGCCCGGTCATCTTATACGCCGGAAAATACGGTGTATATACATATATATACATATTTTATGTATCACCAGGAAAGAAAGTTCTAGGTCCAGAAAAAGGACATTTTTTCTAGTCTTAAAGCTATCACTATTTAAATGCTAGTTGAATACTTCTAGTTTTTATTCTGTCTTTCATATAATAAAAATATATTTTCAATTGTCATACTATAGTGAAAAGATTTGTATTCCAAGCTGGGCACAGTTAATTTCATGTGCTTTTTGACATTTTTTAATCAAATTTCTCCTTGTTACAGGTGTTTCTCTCTCCAGTAATTTTAATGAGTATGCTTTTCTTTATTGACAATATGCTTATGCTTGTGGAGCTTACAAAGCTGATTAGTATTTAGAATTATCTTTAAAACTCCAGGTGGGCCTGGGTAAAGATATTTATTTCTGATTTATAACTTTCACTTTGCAAAAGGAATATAGAGAATTGAGAATTAAAATATTTATATTGCAAATCTCTGCAGATTTTACATGTTTTGGGAAATGGTGTTGGTAACTAGAAGATTACTTGACATGACTTTCTTATCTGTGAATTGAGTCAATTCAATTTTTTTCTGTTTAAATCTAGACTCTTTAAGCCCAGCTGGAGCACACTGTTTTAGAGTTTTAAAAAGATAAAAGTACCTCACTGTTTGAAGCAGCTGTGTCTGAAATACTCTTGCTCTTGTATGTTGAAAACAGGTGTAGTAATATGTCTTGGTTTGGTGGTGGTTTATACTTTTAAGTGTTACTACTTATATTTCACATACATTACCTCACTGACTGTTCCCAACTAGGTTGCAAATTAATTAACTTACCATTGAGCAGATAAAGAAAATGGAATTCAGAAAGATTAAGTTACTTGCTCAGGGTCACTTAACTAAATCTTGACAGATCTGAAATGAGAAATTAGCTCAGCTGAGCCCAATATTTGTTTTACAATTCCAGAAGAACAAGGTTTTCTCTACTGTTCTACATCAGATTTTATGAAAGTTGGATGAACTCTCATGTGTCACTTATTGGACACAGACTAACAGCTTTTAGATTAAAAAAAAAAAAAAAAGCAACTTCATTACAGTTAGTAGATTCTATGGCATGGCAGTTTCAAGCAGTCTCCTCAGTTGTTATGGGTTATCACTTCTATGATACCTGATAATTTTCAGGAACTAAGGGTATTCCCTAAAATAATCTAAATTTCTGTTTTCCAATTTGGGGGTGGGGGGTTGTTGTTGTTTATTTTTTTTCCACAAGCAAGTACAGGTATTGGTAATCCTCCTTTATTGTGGATAGTACTTTTTAACATATCTAAATTATTTTCACATCACGTCCTACACGTTGGAGGCATTCTAATTATATACAATAAGTAAAGTGGTTAGAATTTTTTTTAATTGATATACATAAGGTTTCTGAATCTCAGTTAAGTTCAGGAAATTCTGAGGTTCACAGAAATAGGAAATACTTGAAGGAAAATGGGTATATGGGTGGCTTGAGTCCAGGCCCAGAGTTTTAACCCCTGGCTGCTATATAGAGCAGCAATTCTTAAAAAGGATGGGTTGGGGAGATATTTGGCTTCACAAGGGGACATTTGGCAATGTCTGGAGACATCCGTAGTTGTCAGAACTTGGAATGTGGTGCCATGTCATCTAGTCAGTTGAGGCCAGGGATGCTGCTAAATATCCCACAGTGCATAAGACAGCCCCAGCCCCCACAATGCCCACCTGACATGTCAATAATTCTGATGTTGAAATCTGTCAATATTTCCTCTCTTTCTTACTTCCTAAACAGTAAAATGCTGATTTAAGGATATGGAATTGAATATTTGAACCTAATCGGATATAG
Organism: Craseonycteris thonglongyai; assembly: GCA_004027555.1. Taxonomy (NCBI): domain Eukaryota; kingdom Metazoa; phylum Chordata; class Mammalia; order Chiroptera; family Craseonycteridae; genus Craseonycteris; species Craseonycteris thonglongyai. The sequence continues at coordinate 16,890 of PVKE010013581.1, read as the reverse complement.
GCCAGAAATTATATGACAGGAAATTGAAAAGCCCCCAGACTTTTGAGGATAACAAAATAGCTTTAAAATTCTAATTCTTTTACTAAATAATATGTTCCATTTGGACAAGCCTCCCTGTGCTTTAGGTTCCTTTGGAATAAAATAAGGATAATAATTTGTGCCATATAGAATTTTTGACAAAATTGTATGTTGTTGTTGTTCATCCCTCCCTTCCAAGCCTCTGTCTTACTGCCTTTTGTAGTCTACAGCCCCCATGATATTTTTCTATATGCCAAAGGTAATCTCACTTTGGTGGACTATAGATCTGCCCCATTCTCTAAGCATTGGTTCCACCAAGATGACCTGACTAGTAAATTACCTTTTACTGATAGATACACACACCAGTAGGAGATTATCTCTTTCAGTCAGTGCCTTATTTTCAAAGCTTCATAGGAATTCCCTTGGATGGGTAACATAATTGACAGAAATTACAATTTATTGATTCATTTCACCCTCATTTATTTTCCTCAGAATTAAAATGAGCTTGGGGTGGTGTGTCATGCTGTCTCCACCAAAGTCCCAAAAGGAGAGAGAAAAACTATACAGGGAAGAAAAATAGGTGCAATAATTACTTAGATTTGAATATATTCCCACATGCATCTCTTCTAGATGTTTATTTCTATAACTCAGTAATGTTTCTGAGTCTGTTGTCTTTTTCATAATATAAGGCTGTCCTGTGAATGAAAACAAGCAATACATATAGTGTGCACCTAGCTTCATGCTCAATAAATGGTATCTGCTTATTTATTGAAATTTATGTTATGTACATACATCATGCTTCACTCATGAATTCTAACTATGCATTTTGAAGTTCACTAAAGTGCATCTCCATTGCCTAAAAAATAACACCAGCAAGCAATTTTCCCAAAATGTTTGTACATCCTTTCATATGTTCAACCTCTTTTATTCAGAATGTTCTCTTTTTTAACAATATTGCCTTGCATCTGGCTACTACAATCTGAAATTAAATAGATTACTCATCTGATAGGACAGAACTCTTTCTTTTAGTAGCTCTGGTCTTTGGGGTTTTTCACATGAACCTTTAGCAGATTTGGATGATAGCTCTATTGGAAAATCTGCACCCATTCTGAAAAGGGAAATTGAGATCAAAGAACAAGAAAAAAAGTGCCTTCTCTCATTTTAAACTCCTTCTGGTTGCATCCTCTCTTAATATTATCAAATTTCTCTTTCTGTCAGTATTGGAGGGAAACATTATCAGCAGAAATGAGAGAAATTAGTTTGCCTTTAAGACCTTTACTCTTAATTCAGTGATTCTTCTTCTAAAGGACTCTATTTTTCAGTATCTTGAGACATCAGTAGGGCACCTTCATAATTGAATTCAGCATGATGAGATTAGATGGATATTGCAATGACAATGATGCTGCGTATTGTAGACAAAAAGAAGAGACAAAATATCTCAATAAAATGATATTCCTAAATATCCCATACAATCACTTAATCCATACAGAAATGCAGGAGTTTGGAAGAGCATGAGGAAGAAATAGGAACTAGAACAATTTCAGATTAACACAATTACTTACTGCTTTGGTAGGTGGGAGAGGCCAGACTCCATTTTCACTTCTAGTTCTTTATTCCTTGTTTTCGAACATTCAAAATCCTATGTCATTTGGAATATGTGAACCATTAAGTCTCTATCTTGGGATTCTGTGTATTTATTCATCCTTCCATTTATGCATTCAATCACTCATTCAACAAATATTTGTTGAGCAGTTAGAGATCTGGGTACAACATTTTTTTTTTGTTAATTGATCATGTGACTAAGACATTTTAAAATCTATTGAGAGACTCATAAAAAGACAAGTTAATAAGTGAAATACATTATAAATGAATATATGCTATGAAGGAAACAGTATGAAATAGAGTAATAGGAGTATACTTTAAATAGAGCTGTCAGGAAAGACTCTACTAAATAGGCGATAATTATGCTGGGGTGTGTGTGTGTGTGAGTGTGTGTGTATGTGTATGTGTCTGTGTGTGTTGGGGTAGGATGCATGGAAGAAAAGTGTAACAATATTTTAATCAAGCAAAAGCATGTGAAAAGTTCAAGCCCCTTGCAAGACTTAACTGTGTCTCATTGACTGAAAACCTAGCTACCTGCCTTGGGGATTAATATAACTTGAGAGCCATTATATAATGTATTGGTGCTACGGTTAATATACACATAAAGTCCTGTCTTCTAATGTTCTAATGTAATTATTTGATACAGTGATTATTGGATGAACTGTAGACCTTTTGGTGAACAGGAGAAAGGCACCAGTGTAATGTTTGTTTTTGTTTCTTATATAAATAATCCTTCCCAGTTTCCTTCAGACAATCCTACAAAAACAGTTACTACCTGCATTTAGAACAGCCTATGTATCTGTATATTTAACATTCTAGATTATGAAATATTAACTTGGTAATTGCATTACCAGTTGTTTACTTGTTAATCTCAAGATGTGAGCTCCTTACAGGCAGCCACTATGTCAGGCTTAATCTCTAAAGCCTAGCATATGTCTGCATGATAATGGGATCCATTAAGTGCTTTTGTAATAAATGAATACATCAGTAAATTAGTGAAACCAGAACTAGTAGACTCTGGCAAGGGCCTGGAGGAAACCATTATAAAAATCTGTATGTCAGAATATTTTTCTAAACCAAATAAAGAAAAAATCCACATAAGAAGCATGATATATTTAAATCAAAAAACTTAAATGTTGACTTTACTTTGCTAACAACAACAAAAAAGTTTGGTCAGAAATTTTCAATTTTTAATCAAAAGTACTGCTCATCAAAAATAATGTACCTCCCCCTTGACCTAATTTAAAGAAGATTCTGTCTCTCTTTAATCTTCTGCCCCATCTATGAGATCTTACATCTTACATTGGCAAAAGATGTTAAAGATGTTTTGATTCCTCATCTGAAAATGTAGAACATTGTAAAGAGCTAAAGAAGTAGGTTAGGAACATTTATCAATCTCTTTCATGAAATCTGTCTAAATGCCACAAAGAGTATGAAGGAAACACAGAGAGGAAGCTTAGGGTGGGAAAGGGGAAGGGAGATGGTCTGCCACAAGTTCCCAATTTATTTTAGAATCACTTTTTCATGTGTGCACATGTTTATATAATCTGTATGAATCCATTTTATCTTATAGAAACATTTTTGTTCTCAAATCTTCAAGTAAAATGTACTTTCGAGGAATATCCAATATCTTATTCTGTGGCTTCATGTACTCTCTGGCATCCTGACACATCCCCTCTCCTTTCTACTACTTTGAGAAACTTGTGTGCAAGAACGCAAGTACATGTGTACAGTTTTGCTAGAAGGAAGGCACATCAGAGTCTCAAGTAGGTCTTTCCTAGAATATATCATGGAAAAGAAAAAGACTTATATGAACCAGATGAAGAATATACATATGAAGATTAAAGCTATAAAAATAACCATATCGTCCTTAATAAGCTTGCTTTCTCTTCTTTCCAGAAGCTTCCAGATAGTCCCAGGTGTTTGCATGTGGGTGCTACATTTTCTCCAAATGCTGAAATGTAGACATTGAGTATTATCAATGAAAGCTATTTTTCATTGTTTTTGGTTGCTATAGAAGAACACAGAAACCTACAGCTGAGATTCATTGAAGCTCCATTCCCTTCCTCAGGGAGCTGTTATTTCAATAAAAAACAATGGAATCAGTTAGCATAGGTAATAAAATAATTATAGTAATTTATTTTAGCTATTAAATGTTGCATCCCTTTAGCTAATCATCCACTTCAAGCTATTATTCAAAGTGTTCTGCTCTTTTTGCCTTTAAGTTAAACATCATGAATTTCTGTGCACTGATAAATTCAAATCTAATAAATTCCTCATGTGTTTTCTTACACTGTGACTACAGACAACTCTCTCTATCTTGTTAATTCCATGTTACTCAACACCAGTAAAAGATGTTTTCTAATACAATATAAAAGCAAAGAATTGCTTGTTACCTAACATTTTACCAAGTTACAAGTATATTTAGCCTTCTTTACTTTATGACCATAGAGCAGTCTGTTAATAATGTAGGAAGTATGTATCTGAGACTTTAATTATGGAGCCCTAGAGAGCTGTACTTTCTAAAACAACGCTAAATATTTAGTCCATGAAAGGATATATATTTCAGGAAACAAAGAGCCTAATGCATGTTTCACCATATGATCGAATTAGGTTTCTAATTAATTTCAATTTTATTGAGTTTCAAACTCATTTAATTTGAAAGGTCTAAACTGGGCATATCAAATAATCTGAAAGTACAGAGTTATTTTTCTGTTTTGCAGGCATGTTATGTGAACTTTTAGAAAGAGACAAAACTGGCATTTCTTATTCTCATTTTCAGACTCCAGATCATTAAACAAAAGAAGCAGCAGAAATCATATTAAATGATTGCTGTAGAAATTGCATATCCAGAGTTTAAAACTCAATCTATCTTTGTACTATCAGTGCACTTTAAAGAAAACAATTCATTTTTTAACCTTCCCCATTCTTCTCAGGCTTCTGAGCTCACCAAATAAATCAGTACAGGTTTGACTTTAATTTGGGGGGGGGGGGAAATAGAAGAAAGAAATTACTGGAAAACCTTGTCCATTAGTCTGAATTCTAAGAATAAGTTTTCCAAATGGAAAATATAACGTACCTGATAAATTTTTGTTTGTTACCCTATTTGGATTTTCAAAAGTGTTTATGAGGAGTATAGGACAATTGAAAAGAACCTTAAAAATCAGACTTTTTTGGTCCTAATGTTGTAACATCATGGCTCTGGGTGATGAGCACACAATACAATACACAGACGATGTAATGTAGAATTGTACACCTGGAGCCTATGTAATTTTTACCAACCAATATCACCCCAACAAATTTAGAAATTAATATAAATAAATAAATAAATAAATAATGATGATTTTTTTCACCAAAAAAAAAAATTTTTTTCAAGAAAATTGTTTCCAAATGGACAAGTTTTCATCGACATTCTACTTACCAAAAATATTCTAAAGAAATGGATAAAGAAAAAAATTTACAATTGAAGAACACAATTTTTCATTGAAGATGAAAATATGGTGTTTACTCCAGCAGATATCTCAATTATACTCCATCTACTTGTCAGCATCTGAAACTTTACTTAGGTAAGAAGAAGAGAAACACCCACTAGAAAGTAGGTTTCTTCTAACAACTTGAAGTAATGAGGTTTTTCAATAAAAAACACACACGCACACCACACAAAAGACCCACTGAAATGGATTGAATCTACTTCCTGAGTTCTCTTGGTATTTACAGTACATTAGAATACATTGAACTTGGTATTATCTGTAATTCATTGTAGCAGAAAGAAACTGTCTGGCAAGTGTTGAATAACTCTATTTGCTCAGTCTTACTTAACACAGTGTCACAATATACTATTTATCTTTGAACCTTATGATTTCCTTATGAAGACATCAGTTATTCATGGTGATGAAAATCAGAACTTACAAAATGTCCTACAGTGCCTTATGAAAGTTATTCTCATTACGTTTTTGTTTTAAATCATATTTAATTGAACTCTTTCTGAAAAATAGATGTGCTTTGTATGGTAACCAGAATTGTATATATTGAAATACGATTTGATAGATTCCAAACATGAGGTTTACACTACCGCAAATAAAGCAACTGAGAGTCCATTCAGAAAGGCTGCTGACAAGAGGAATGAGGTGTGAGATGGAAATTAGGAAGGTCATTATGCCAGCCACTGGGAGGGAATTAGAAGGGAACAAGAGGTTATAAGCCTAATTCCATGCATAAGACATAAAAAACACTGCTACAACTCAGCATCTGAGTTAAGGGTGAGAATTTTTTCTAAATACTACTAATTTCATGCTCCACCCCACTTTCTCCTTGTTAAAAAAACTCATGTCAATTTTCTGTGTTTGATTTCTCTCAGGCTCTTCAACTTGATATAGATAGCTTTTGGTATTAGCTATGTTAACCATTCCAGAAAATATTACTTGCTATGTTGATAGTGGTCTTGAATGAATGAACTTTTCGACACCGTGAATATATTCTACTAGAAAAGAATTTTTGTTTAAGGTTTTATGGACCCAGTAGCTGAATTAGAATTAGTTTTTTGGAAAAACCATTCAAATTCACTTTCTTTGTTTAAAAAGTTATGTGTTGAATAACTGGGAGCCAGGAAGTAATTTCACAAAGGAAATATAAATGTATTGTGATGAATTTCAGTGGCACAAAGAATACAAAAAGCTTTGCATGTAAATTGACTCTATAAATTAGATACCAAACGCTGGTAATAGAACATAGTAATACCCATGGTCAAATTCCCGTCAACATAAAATTTGAGCCCTTTGAAGATTTAGCCAAATCTTTTCTCTTAGAAGTAATAGAAATTTTCTGCCAGTGATGGACTTAACACACTGCATAACCTTTTCATTAGGCAATTATGTGTTTCAGTCCACAGGATATTCAGTGTATATTTTTGTTGTACTTTTTTCAGATGTCAGTAACCCCATTTCATGAAATTTAAGTCATACTGAGGTTTTAAACATCAGAAGGAAATCAGTTGACGAGATATTGAAGACTATTATATATCTACTGCAAATATTTTTTTTATTCTCACTTAAAAATTTTTTTTTATTGCTCAAAGCTCCACCTAAACATCAAAAAAATCATTGAAAACCTAGGTGATAATTATCCGTGTCTTGGATTTTTACAATAAAGGCTTTTGTAGCTTTGTAGCACTGGAAACTCTAATCCACTTGGTACAATACCCTATGAAAGGAGGTAAGGAATGTAAAACCGTTAATCCATTGAACAGTGTTTTAAAAAAAGGAAAGAAAAGTATTACTCTAAGTCGGGCTCTGTTACCATCACAATCAATAGAAACAAATTTGTAGTTACAGTTCACCTTAAGTGACACTAATTTAAAAAAAGGGAGGGTGTAATTAATGTGTAATTAAATTGCATTTCCTAATTAATTTATTTGGGCTATTAGGAATTTACACTTAGGCTTTCAAGGGAAGCTAGTAGATTTTGTCTGAGTCTAACCTAAAAAATGTTTACATAGTACAGAGAATTCTGTGTTACTTTAGAGAGTAGACTCAAGACCACTGAGCAAAAAATATAAAGGGTTTATAAATTAAATTAGAACATTTCAAAATGGATGCATCTCAAAGCAAAGTGAGCTACCTGCTGATGGATGACCCCCACCATTGGAGGTAAGAAAGGACAGTTGGATGAGTGACATTCTGCTATTTTGATTAGCAGGCTGTAGAATACACAGGTGAAACTCTAGACCAGGAGACTTTAAGGCTGCTTAAATCATAAGCTGCTATGACTGTATGATCCTAGCAACAATTGCAAGCATACAGGTATAGACAGGGCTGAAGAGCTACTCTGCATATGCCTGAACTTGCTGCTCACACTATTTGCTGAAGTTATAATGAAAGATGTCTTTGCATTTGTTTCTAATTTAATGAAGACAGTGTGTGAGCCTTTTCCCACATTCTTTACTAAAAAGCTAGAGAGAAAAAGAGCACAAATAATTTTAAGAACAACACTGTGTGCTTCATTTTTGTAGAGAGATCCAGATTTCATTCCCCTTCTTTTGAACTTCCAACCGAAGATAGGAACAGGAGGTTGTTACATTATAAGAGATTCTTAAGTTACCAATCAATGTCACCCCAATAAATTTAACAATAAAATCAAATTAAAAAAAAAAAAGTTGTGTTTGAGGATAAAAAAAAGATGCTTAAGCCATTGTCTCTGATCTGGCCCTCAATCTTGGGCACAGGGTTTAGCAGTCTCCCAGGGTCACTTTGTAACCCTCCACTCAGAGAAAGCCATGCAGTGTCTTAATCAGTTAAGTATCTGAATTTAATTTCAATGTTTCTATGGACTATTTCAGCACTGAAATGCACTGTGGGTACTCAGGAACAGAATACCTAAATTACAGAGAGACAGGGGTGAGAAAGTGGTGGCAAACCTCTGCTCTGTGGCCCTGTGCTCTTAGGGAGGATTCAAATGACAGGTTTGGGGAATTCTAAGGAGGGAAGTGTAGGACTCTGGTTCAGTGGTAAAGCATGGCCAGTACACATTGTTGCAGTCTTCAAGTTATTCCAAATAGCTCTACTTCAAAGCCATATCCATTAGGCTCCTTTTGTTTGCAAGAAAACTGAGCATTAAAGATGGGGTCTTTGTTGTGGTTGTTTTGGTTTTGTTGGTAACTGTGGGGTAGAATGGAAAGAGCTGGAAACTGCCACGCAGTTGAGCACTGGGAATACAGGAACAAGGATGACAGTGATATATCTAGAAGGCAGGATTTAATGCATTGCTGCCACAGCGCAACAGCACATGAGAGGAGCAGCTCCTACAATGTCCCACTTATGTGTTACTCCACTCAGAGTTCACATGGCCAGGAGACACAAGACGACAGGCCTTGGGTTGCATGTTTTCCCTCTGGCCGAATAGGTTGGAGCTCTTGTGTCAAGACCAGCAACATCTGCAAAGGCAGTTCCCCTAGGAAATCTTTATGCTCTTATTGAAAGAAGCGGAATTGGATGTTGGACAGGAAAAATAAACAAGAAGAAAATAAATAGGAACAAAATAAAAACAAGAACACTTGTATACCAGTAGGCACAGAAAATTAGGCTTTCAGGATTTGCTCCACAATTATTGACTGAGTGTCTGGAATGTGAGACACTGCTCACAGTACCACAACCTTTTCTTTCACACAACCGCCTGTTAATGAAAGACATTATGAAAAGGGAATCCTAGTTTTCAGTGGTCCTTTCACATTCATACTACACACTCATCTCTATAGCCACAGTGTTATTTTTCTGCAGTTGAAGGTCTTTCTTCTTTCATTTGAAATTTCTTTTTTAAAGGAACTTCACATGTTCAGATAACTGCAAATTACAAAAGACAGAGAAGGCTTTAGTCTCACCCTCAGCTTCATTATGTTTTTCAGTGACCAATATCAGGATGCACAATATATTCACACACACATACACGCATATATATATTCATGATGACATCATGGCAGATATTAAAATATCTATAATCCAGTCTTTTTTAGTCTTGGTCCCGGTTCTTCATGTGTAAGAAATACAAGAGTTGGCTATGTTATGGTGTTAGAAACAAAACTCACTCAAATTACATTGAGCACCCAAAGAGAAATTATTGGAAGGCTACAAAGGTATTTCATGCTATTGAGTTCAAGAAGTCAGCTGAGTCTCGTGCTGCACAAAGTGGGAACTGAGAGGAAATACGCAAGTCACCATCCTCTGACACTCAAGCATGTTTGTTGCCTCACCCTCTTTGGGTCTTAGATGAAATAGCATGTCAGTGTGCACCCCTCTGATTTCTCTTGTGAGACCTCCTCCTCTCCCATTGCAGCCCTAGCTGTCTATATTCTCTACTTTCTTTTTCTTTCCAAGCACTGAATATCTGCATCAGTCATGATAGGCTAGGCTAGGCTGCATGAAGAAATGAGTTCAAATATCTTTTGGTCTCATAACAATAGTTTGTTTCTCACTCACGCTGCATGTCTATCATGCCCCACTACACCTCTGCTCTACATGAACACACACACACATCCATAACACATATGCATATGTATTGTATATGCATGCACATATGCAAATGACTTATTTTAATTTAAATCTAAATTTAAATCTTCTGCATTTGTAGAAGAATGTTCACGCTGACTCTGGTTATGAAAGAGCTGTGGCTGGGGGCATTAAAAGAATTGTACATTTCATGTACTGAAAAGACCTGCTAGGGAGCCTCTGACCTGTGAGAGCAGAACCCAGGTTTGACCAAGCATAGAATGACATACTTTTCCTGTCAATAACCCCCTCCCAATCTCTTTCTTACTCTCAGTGAACATAGCAAGTGGACAGAAGAAAGGAAATGGAGCAGCAGGGTCACAGGCCTTGGTGGAGTGTGGAATTTGTGGTGTGATATTTTCCTCTCCTCTCCACAGTGTTCCTTCCTTAATAAGCCAAGTAGGTATGTGCTTGAGGTGGAGACAGGTGGCTCCAGGTGAATCACTTATAAAGATTGGAAGTGTCCGTGAAAAGGAGAAGCTAGCATTTCTTCTACCCCCAGGTGGGGTGTCTGGTTAGGGGTTACACTTACAGGTTCAAGCCCAGGCCAATCTGAGTGGAGGAAAATCCCAGCTAAAATGTTTCCCTTCTATCTTAGCAAGGGTATGAATTTCTAGCGGGCCACGAATGTGAATTTCCAGCAGGGATGTCAATTTACAGTGGACCAGGGCAGTAGCTGGTTTAAGGTATTGTCTTATTTCCCCACCCTGTGGGGATGGGGGTGTGGGGGAGAAGACATAGAGCTGAAGCTGCCATTTCAAGGGATCAGGCAGATGGGGAGCATGCAAGGGGCCCTCTGAGGAATCTGTATGCAGGTACCTATGAGCGCCGGGTTACGGCTGCCTGCTTCACAGGACCAGTGATAAGTCTGTGTTAGCCAATAAAATGATGTTGCTACAGCCTCAAGGAATTAAAGAAAGAGTTGGAATTTTCTCTCTTCTTCTTCCTACCCTCAAACACTAACTTCTGCAGAGCCTACAACAACCATGGGGGAATGTCAAGTTTTGAATCGGTTGAGAGATTAGTATATTAAACTGGATAGCCTCAAGTTGTTATATCAAAATTTATCCAGAATGTTGCAGAATCTACTCATGATATTGTTCAGTAGCCGGAGAGGAGGACTTGAGAGTCAGGGTCAAAGTCAACCATTGGAGAAAAGTAAAACCATTTCATTTTTACACACCAATGATTTGATGATTGCTCAGTAACTTTGTTAAAGATGAAACTAAATAAATGCCATTAATGTGCTCAAAGTCTCTTAAAGCATCTCTGTTGTCTTTGGAAGAGTATTTTCCAAATTATTTTTCTAAATGAATGTACCACTAGATAATGTTCCATGGTATGTTAGAAGTCACTGGACAGTGCACCACTAATCCACTGTATATTAGTTTCTTAGAAGCTATGAAAAATCCTATAGCTACATCTGCTAACTTTATTTAAACATTTTATTTATTTATTTATTTGTTTATTTATTTATTTATTTATTTTTTGACAGAGAGAGAGAGATACAGAGACAGAGAGAGAACTGAACTGGGGGCACTCCCCAGTTCAGCATATGGGTCCGCACGGGCCAGGGCCAGGTTTCGATCCTCGGTCCCCGGCACTGCAATGTGAGCACATAACCCACTGAGCCATCCCGGCTTCCCCTGCTAACTTTATTTAATCCAGCCTTTCCCCAGTTGGTCATAGATCCTGTTAATAGCTGTAGTGCTATTAACATCATGCAAAAATCTTCTTTACCAACACTAGCTATTTTAAGAAAAGAATATAGTGTTGAGTATGTTATATATGGTCCTTCTTCATTTGATCATTACCCACATTCCCACACCCTGTTCAAATCAGACTGTGTTAATCTTTTGTAAACACATCCTTCATATCTGCTTCTGTGACTCCCCCACCCCCTTTGGTATTTCATCATCACATTCTTTGTGCTTATTCAAATTCTCCCCACTCCCACTCTTTTAGTCCGATTTCAAGTGCTATCTTCTAATCCATAAAAACTTTCCCATTCTAATGAAGAATTGCTCCTTTTTCCTCTCTACGCTCACAGTTCCTTGCAACACCTTCATGTAACCTACTTAACCCAGATTACCTTTCACAATTATTACTGATGTTACCTATAACAACATTATTACAAGTTTACAGAGTGAGTACTTACGTACTATAAATGAGACACTGTTTTCAGTCCTTGTCAAAACAACCCTACAAGTAATATCACTTCCAGAAAAGAAAGCTGATGCTTAGAGAGGAGGAATAACTGGTAAATGGCTGAGTCAGGACACTATTCTAGGTCTACCTGAATGAAAATTCACGCTCTGAAACACATATACAGTAATTACTATGCCCCTTTGTATGCGTGCCCCTCTCCCCATCTTGATTATTAGTACTCAGAAGACAAGGATCGTGTTCAATTCATGGTCATACACACTCTGTTTTTAATGAAGTACTACCTTCCAGATACTCAGTAAACATGTAGAATCAAATCAAAATTGTGTACCTTCATCAGCATGAGAGAATGAGAAGGTCTTTCCATGGAAAGCTTTTGTCTCTCATTTCAAGGCATAGAGTTCTTTGCATACCACCTGTCATTTCCTCCTTTCGAATTCCTCCCTCTAGCTTATCTCATTATGATGCATCACCTAAGTTCCTCTTCAGTTACAACATCTAATGTGACATGACTAGCGCAACAGGAGCACATGAGCCCTGGAGAACCGAAGAGCCCGGAGGTTGTTTTCTCCACACTGTGGATTTAAGGGAACTTAAAATCCATCCTCGGATATGTGAAAGGTCAGCAGTGACCCTCTAAGTTGAGAGCCCCGCTGTGGAAGGGTTCCATCCTTCATAGAACACCAAACTACCCTATTCCATGGAAATTGAGTCGAATAAGACATTTAAGCAGCCCTATTTACTTTTCCAAGAAAATTGCCTTATTAATGTGCATTATGGAAATAGCGCTCCATGTCAGACCTAACAAGAAGAATTTGGACTACATGTGCAAGTGGAAAATTACCTCTTGTGCTTTTCATCCCAGTGGATCTCAGTGAATTTTCTGGAATTCATTTTCAGTCTCAGCCTGTTTCTTTAACGATCCGTTTCTCTAAACAGAGTCCCCTCCGAGATGACCTCCTTCCAAAGCACCCCAGAGGCTAACTGGACATGGCAATCAGCTCAGCAGTTCTCTGACCCCACATAAATGTTTCCTGGGGACTAGGCCTCCAGGCCAGAAAGTAACCAACCTAAAAGAACCAGAACATCAGAGGAGTGTAGGTGGTTAGCTTGACCACTGGGATTGTAGATCCCTGCAACCTTGGCTCAAACTTTGACTCTGTCCCTTAGTAACTGTGTGATATGAGGGATAAATACATGTCATCCGACACTACCCATGTAAATAAGTAGAAAAATTAATATTAAAACTAAAATTAGGCATACCGGGATAGCTCAATGGGTTGAGCGCTCACTTTGCAACCCTGGGGTCTAAGGATCAAATCAGCACCCCAGCCCACTCAGACCCATATGCTGAACTGGGGAGTGCCCCCAGTTCAGTTCTTGCCAGGGCCCATGTGGGAAGTCCCCAGGGCTGGCTCCTGCCCTGAGCAGCCCCATGCCCACCTGTGGAATGAAACTATGTTGGGAACTGATGCTGTACAACTATGGAGACTGCTCTGGGCCTTCCCTCTTCTCTATGTCTCTCTCTGTCTCTGTCTTTCTGTCAAAGAAACAATGAAGATAAATCTTTTTCTTTTTAAGTGAAATTCCTCCTTCCTCTTCTTAGAGTTACTATGAAATTAAATGAGATAAATATTTGTGAAGTGTTTATTTAGCACAATGTTTGTCTTACACAAAAATAAACCTCAAGAAATAAAAGCTAATAGATTTAGTAATATAATAAAATTTTATACTAAAGTTTATGATAATGTAGCATCTGTAATGTCTTCTTTTAAAAAAGTGAAAAAACTTAGCTAAAAGAACAACAACAAAAAACAAACAAACAAAAAAACACCTAACAAAAATCTAAAAGGGCAGAATTTCATATTCTGGGGACACCAACCCAATTTTAACATTGAGGGAGGGGATGATTTTTTTCAGATTACAGAAAGCAGATTACAAGCTACCTTATCATTCTCCTATTTATCTTCTTTATCATGTCTGTTTCTAAGCCTACAGTGGATCAGAATTAAAGTCTGATATGATATTACAATGTAAAGAAAACATTTCTGCAGCACAACTTTGTATTACTGCCTTTGCTCTCATTAGGCCAGCTTGTCAGAAACGAGTTTGTGAGGTTCGAATTCCAGAGGCTATAGATTTCTGTTCTCTTTATTGGCAGGCCCATTTTGCATATGAAAGCAAGAAAGTCACTAAACACTTTTATTTAACAGACTCCATCATAAGCATCTTTTGAATATCCCAATTTTATTCTCAATTTTATACATCTGAAACATAGGCTTTCTCATAGTCTGTATTGTGTGTATAATTTTTAAATGTCTTTATTGATGCACTCTGAAATTCTGAAACCAATAATCTCCATAAAGTAGTAATCTATTATTACAGGTTGTCCACCTCATATTTAAAATTTAAAGGTAGATCTTAGGGGAAAATATCATTCAGAATAATTTCTAAATTACTTATACTGTCATTTATTGTTCTGTTTAAATTCTCACCACATTCCCATCAGTTTACTGCTGAAAAAAAAAAAAACAAAAACACAAAAAAACATGATGGGAGAGACATCCCTGAAGATTTAAGGATTTAATGATATACTAGAAAAAAAAAAATGCAGGAGTGGGTGCTGGGAGGGAGGAGAAAGGAAAGGGGAAAAGTGCAAAGATTCGAAAAAGAAATAAATAATATCAAAGTATATAGGACATAAAAAGGAGAGTAGATATAAGGAAAAAAGAACATGGGAAAAGATAACTGTACTAAACGCCTAAATTATCAGTCAAATTTCTGGTACCTGGTAGTAAAGTCTTCAGTGGTCCCAGGAAACTTTGTTAGACAACTTTTTCCTCAAAGATTTTACTTATGCTTATTCAGGGGATCTAACAAAATAAGGATGCTTTTGAGCTATTGATTGGTGCAAATGTGGCTTAATAGCAGAATCATTACTTTTTTAATCTTGGAACTGCCAGTCCCTACTATTTTCAATTGGACTTCAAGTTGTTCGATTACAATCTGCCATTACTAATTGTTTTTAAAATTTGTTGGACATATCTAGTTCAGGAAGTTTTGTTCTTTAGCAATAGACTTGCTTTGTTTTTTGTTTTTTTCAAGACCCCAGTTTTTGAACTTTATCTGCTCAGACTTACGGACATCTCATTTTGGATATGTTAATCTTGAAAGCAATTGAATTTGGTTGATTACGTAGAAAAAATGTGGTCTCATTGACTCCTGAATAAAATATAATTTGGGTCACATCCCCATTTGCTCCTTAGCATTAACATGATGCATTCCTGTAGGTTTATGTGGCCTGGTATCCCTGTCTGTCCTAGAGTTCTTTACTGGAATTGACCAGAAAAGGTCAAATGGGGGGTAATATGTCAAAAGGCTGTAATTAAGATTTAGAAAGATTAATACCGATGGTATTTAATGAAATTGGCTTTTAGAGGACTGCTCATCTATTACTTTGATATTTAACATTTTTTTCTTATTAAAATGTTAGTACTGAATATAAGTACACAATCAGTGGCAGAAATATTGGTTTATATAACTGTCAATGAAAGGGGTCACAACTAATAATCAGTTTTGGGGGGATGTTTTTTGGGGAGTACTGATAATTAAATGACTTCACTTTTCCATATGAGATACAATTTTTTTTCCAGAACTTGCAAAAAACTTGTTTTTTAAATGTCAAATAGCAAAGTGACGCAGTTATATCACTTCACTGCCCTGACACAAGTTTGTTTGTTTGTTTTAATCAGTCATTTCAGATATTTATAGCAATCTCATATACACAGAAGACAATCTATCAGTTTTTTATAGATAGGGTACATTTTGCCTCTGAAGAGAGTACTATGGTGAAATCCAGCATATCACATTGAAAAAAGACTGTAATCTAATGCAGAAGCTGATGCCTTTTGGTGGCTTGAAGAAGGAGCTGTTTGAAATTCTAAGAAAATTTCCATTTCAAAAATAACTACTGAGCTATCACAATGATTGCTTTGCATATATTTTTGGTCACAAAAATACCATTGTTATTTTTTACTATGGATATGCAAAGATGCTGATAGGATTAAGTCCTGTCACCTGAGACAGTCTTATGCTTGCACTATTGAAGTTTCCCCACCTCTATTTCCTTTACATTTAATTGAAGCCATCAAACTCATTTTGCTTTTCATTCTGTATGAGGTTGCCCTCCCTCTCCTTTCTCTGTTTGCTTTTTCCATACTGTTTTTTTCCTGAGTCCTAGTCAGTCCTCTTCGTATTTGTTCCAGGTTGTGACTTATTTTATTTCACAACTTCTACTTACAGTTTAAGAAAACTGTTTTCACCTTATATTTAAGATACAAAAAAATTAATAATAATAACAAAATAAACAAACAATAGCTTACCACCATAGGCCTATTTTGACTGATTATATTTCGACTACATTCTCTAAGTGCTTTGATATCATGTAAAATGTTTACTGTATTTGTTTAATGTGAATCTGGGGACGCTCATGATGGTATCGTGTGTGTGTATAGGGGGGTGTCGTGTGTTGTGTGCCTTGTGCGTGTGTGTGAGAGAGAGAAACAACTGACTTTTAAGGTTACTTCTATTTTTGTGTTTCTAAATCCTACCAACTGAACTTTCTAAAAATTCACACACACACACACATAATGATCAGTACTCAGATTATAAAAGTGTTGCATGCTATGTTCTTTTTTGGTAACTGACTAAAATACATTCATAATAAAGGTTTGAATACCCAGTATTTTTAAGAATTTTTTGTTTTGTTATGTTTTTAGGAAATGTAATTTGGGTATGTATGGAGTAAGATTGACTCATTGAGTTAGGTAGAATGACAATAGGCAGAGCTTTCTCTTTTGAGGCTTTTCAGAGAGGACTTACTGGTTGGACCAAGACAGGCATTTCCCATGTCCTGAAAATATTACCATACTTCCTGTGTTGGTTATCCTCAAGTCATAAATTGATAATAACTAAATGAGCCTTACATTGCATATGCTCTATTCACATCATGAATACACACACACACACACACACACACACACACACACACACACACACACACACACAC
>PVKE010013580.1:0-36325 GCA_004027555.1 Craseonycteris thonglongyai | reverse complement strand
TATTTTACAACACAAAGCTTCCTGATGGATAATACAGTGGTAGGACATAAAGTTTGAAAAGGATTCATCTTTCCTGCAAAGGGCAATAAATCCTTTGTTTTTACCAACCATTGCTGGTGCCCCATCGGTAGTTATCACAGACAACTTATGCAAAGGCATGTTTATCGACCTGGTGTATGTTCTGAAAGTTTTATAAATAGCCTCACCTCTCGTCTGTCCTTTCATTGGTAATATTTGCAACAGCTCCTCTTTTACTGTGAAGTTACTAAATACCATTCTCACCATAACTGCCAACTGTGCGGTGTCTGATATACCGGTATCTGTTGACTTGTCAAATTGCAGAGAGAAGCAGTCACATATTTCCAAGTCAGTCTTTAACTGAGTTTGCAAGTCTTTTGAAATTGAGTGTATTCTTCTTGTGACTGTGTTATTTGACAACTGTAGGTCTTGTATCACTGACATAATCTCACACTTGTTAGAATATTCCTCAAACAAACAATCGGCAGCAGTCAGAAATGCTTCTTTTAACAATTCACCATCCTGGAAAGGTTTTTTTCTTCTTTGCGAGCATGTGAGAAGTTTTGAAAGAAGCAATGGTTGCCTTTTTAGATTTTTCCACATGTCTAGTGAAAACAGTCTGTTGAGTAGTTAAACTTAATTTTAGTTGATTTAATTTTTTCTTTCTTACTTCAGATTTAAGTGGATAATTCGTATCAAAAGTGGTATGTGTTTTCGGCACTGTAATACTACTGCCACACAACAGGCAAACGCATTGACCTTTTAAATTAATGAAACAATAGGATTCCTCCCAGTCTGTGTTAAAATTATAGGTTTGTTTTCTCTTATTTGGTCCACTCATTTTAGGACTAAAAAAATAAACATAAAAATAGTTATAGAACTACAATATCATATCAAATTGCCACCATAATAATAGATTACCTACCTCGCTTTTAGTTTATTTAAAATCGAATAGATCAAAACACTGTGATCCTAGCTAACCGTCACGACCCGATCAGTCCAGCAACCGCACTCAAAATGGCAACTTCGCGTCTCCCGGTTGGGTGGAGGAGAGTGTAAAGAGCTCAGCGGCTAAACAAGACGCGACGTGTACAAAGGCGACAGCTAGGGAAACACTTATACATACGATATCGCAAACATACCAATGAATATAATAAACCTGTGTAGATACTCAAACAATATTTTAAAATTCTAACAAATGTATAAAAATAAATGATAGTTTTACTTAGTGTTTATGAAAAACTTCTGATGCAGTGAAATCATGGCGGGTGCACACAAATCGGGCCGTGGGCGCCATGGCGCCCGCGGGCACAGGGTTGGGAATCCCTGCTCTAGACTGAGGATGTGATACTCAGCTGTAAGGATGAGGAGGAGATTGCAGGGAAGGTTTGCAGTGGAGGTGTTGGTAAAGGCTGAGAGAGTACCAGGAACCAAGATCTTGGCTGCTGGAAATGAGGAGATAGCATGGTATATGCTGGGAGCTGCAGCAGTTTTGTAAGACTGAAGTAGAAAGTATGAGGCGAGGAGGGGTAGCAGATAAGATAACAGAAATGGATGTATTCTTATTATTAGCTCTTTATGCCTGTTAATAATGGGAAATTTTCTTCTTTATTTGTCCACCTCCATTTTAGGGATTTGACATGAGGAGTTTGTGGAAAATGCAACTTCAGTATTATTTGAAATTATTTGTTTAGGGGCTCCTTTCTCTGCAGTGTCCTCATGAGCTCAGGGTACAGTTGACGTAGCCTTAATAATGGATTTCTGCATGTGGGGTGGCAGGGCAAGTGTTCGGCTGACTCTTAGGGTTTAGCACTCTATTCCTGGAGTTTTCGCCGGCTGCCTGAGAGACCTGAGTGGGACACATCGCAGCACAGTCCTTTCCTTACAAAGGGTTCTGTGGAAAACAACAATTGCCTCTCCATCCTTAAAACTCTGGTGCAGTGTGGATGGAGAGGAAGGTTTTTCTCATGTGTTAAAAGAATGGCAAAGAGAATTGGTCACCTGTCCAGCAAAGTTTATACCATGAAAACTAAGCCCAAAAAATTCCTATGTATAGAAGATGGTGATGTGCATAAGAAAAAAGGATAAAGAAATAAGCCAAAAGTATAATATAGTTGTGTTGGGAGGTACAATTGAGGGTTGTTTTGGTATTTGCTTATTTGTTTTCTCCTCTTTGCTAATCTTTATGAATAAGGTTGTCTTGCTTTTATAATAAAAAAAATAAAATCTCAAAGTGGGAAATCCTTTCTGGGTATAATACAAAACTAACATAAAAGATTGAAAAATGCAGCTATATGAAGATGAAAAATTTCTGCATGGTAACAGACAAATGACAAACTGGGAAAAATATCACAGAGAAAGGACTGATGTTCTTATACTATAAAGAGCCCCTACAAGTCAATATGAAAAATAAATTTTAATAAAAATTTTAATAAAATTTTAATAAAAATTTTAATAAAAAAACGGGCAAAGAATACTAACTTATTAGAAAAGTGGCCCAAGGACATAAACATAGAAAAAGAAATACAAATGATTCTTAAACACTTAAAAAGATGCTTTTATTAATTAGGGTGAGTAACTCTAGCTACTGTATACAAACTAAAAAATATTAGTACTTCAACATAATGGTTCAAATATGGTCCACTTGGGTGTTCAGCAAGTGGCTTTCCATGTGGTGATTCAGAGACTTGGGACCCTGCCATCTAGTGACTTCTAGCTCCTACAGCCTCCTCATCCTCCTCTGTATCTTCTGGTTCTGGCCAGCTGATAATCTAGAGAAGGATGGTGATGGAGGTTGTTTGTGAGAAGATTTTATGGGTCAGGTTTAAAAGTGGCATTACTCTGCTTGCAGCCATATTCTGTTGTCTAGAATGCAGTGACTTGGCCACTGCTAACTGCCAGGGAAATAGGCAATGTGTGTGCCCAGGAAGAAAATTAAATAAATGTGATGAACCTCTCACTAATCTACCACAAAGCTTGACCTTCCTCATATTGACTGAAATACAAATTAAACTACAATTATGTACCATGTTCCATCTACCAGATTGGCAGAGATAAAAGTTTAATAATATAATATAGGGAAACAAGAACTCTCCTACAAGATGGGGTTGGAGGGAGGATTGGTACATCCTCTGTGGAGGGCAATTTGGCCAAGTCTACCAAAATTTTAAATGCTCATATTCTTTGAATTGGCATATATAAATGCTTACACTTACATGACTTATCTCTGGAAGAATAAACAAGAAATTGGGGAAGAGTTTCCGGATTGGTGACTACATGGAGGTACTGGGAGAGTGCTCTGGTCCCTTTCCCTATATCTTGCCTTCTGCATCTGTTCCATCTGGCTGTTCCTGAGTTACTTCCTTTTATAATAAACTGGTAATCTAGTAATTTAAAAACAAAAAAAAGAAAAGAAAGAAAGAAATTGGTAATAGTGGTTGCCACCAGGGAAGGGAACTCAGTGGCTAGGACACAAGAGTAAGAGAGAGACTTATTTTTCACTATACAGCGTTCCCTCGCCACTTCGCGCTTCATGGTTTGCGGCTTCAGTGCTTTGCGGGTTTTTCCAAAATATTCATCAAAAAATAAAAATGAAAAAATGCAACCATGTCAGCAGCCACATTGTGGAAAGGAGCGTTGTTTCATGTGGATGCGCAAGAGAGAAGGATCCCTGCATGTCAAACAAAGAGATGAGTTGACTCAGAGTCCATCCCACGGGCTCTCATAAAGGCGCGTGATGGGTTTCCGGGGCGACATCGACCCATGAGAAAATTCCTAGGGGCAAATCCTACTTCGCGGTTTTTCAGCTTTCGCAGAAGGTTCTGGTCCCTATTAACCGCGAAAAACGAGGGATCACTGTATATCCTTTTGTACTTTTTCATTTTCACCATGGGCTTGTATTATCTATTCAAAAAATAATTGTTTAAAATATAAAAAGTTGCATTCATTCATTGAATATGTACTGATGTACCAGGAATCTTTCTAAACACTAGGACACAACAGTAAGCAAGACAGATTCCTTGCCCTGATCATGTTAACTGTATTTACCCCCCAGGTTCTCAACCTTTCCTATTGATCCTCTTATTTCCATACATTCAAGTTGATAAAGTTTTTCCTTCTAAAATTACCAAATTTCTCCTGATATTCCTGATTCCCATTTCTTCCATATTAATAGATAATGAAGTTCTAAATATGCTTTTCCATTATTTCTCTTCAGATGTCTTAAATTTCCATAAAATCATAACTACATCTATTCTAAGTTTAAATACCATCCATAATAGTAGTGATGGTGGTGATGGTCATTTCAGTGCAGGAGGCTTATCTCCCAAAAGAGTAGAAACAAGTTCCTTTGAAATTAAAGTAATGCTAACTACTATATTCTTCTTTTGTTTTCCAGACTATATCTGTAGATGCTGTTATTTCAAAGACCCAGTTAAAGCTAAACATTTTAATAGGTCTTATCTTCCTATAGAGAGTTATAAATATCATGTATAGAAGTGAGAGAAAAAGACTATACTTTCAGGGATCATTTCCATAGTTTGTTACTAGAGATTTCTCTGAATGTGTAGAGCACCTGAAATCACGAGGAAGAGGTGCAGTGTTTTCTTCTGAGTGTGAAGCTGGTTTTTGGTGTTGCTTTTGGCAACTGTCATTAACCACTGATGATCGTTCTTATTCTTCCTTGGGATGAATAAAGAGGGAGGAAGCGCAGTCTGAGTGGTAAAAAAAAAAGGGAAAGCCGGGATGGCTCAGCAGGTTAAGCTCTCACTTTGAAGTCCCGAGGACTGAGGATCGAATCCCGGCTCTGGCCCAGGCGGACCCACATGCTGAACTGGGGTGTGCTTCCCGAATGTGGCGAGGCCTCCAGTTTAGTTCCAAAAAAAAAAAGAAGTGAGAGAAGCAGAAAAGTTTTAAAAAGAGAAAAGCCATCATCCCTAATCTCCCTGAAGAAGTTCAGGAATTGAGAATGAAGCACAAGGTTCAGATGTTACTAGGAAAACCCAGCTTCATGGAGTGGCATTCTCTCAGTGATTCACAACCAGCCAGTGAAAGACTAGGGGAAGCCAAGATGGTTCAGCGGGTTAAGTGCTCACTTTGCAGCCCCAGGGTTGGAGGATCGAATCCCGGCCCTGGCCCCGGCCTGTGTGGACCCATATGCCCCCAGTTTGGTTCTCGCCAGGGCAAGCTTCCCATGTGGGAGGCCCCTGGTTCGGCCTCCAACTTGTGGGGATGTACCTCCCATGTGGGAGATCCCCACCTGGTCTCCACCCTGTGCAGCCCCCCGCCCACCTGTGTGGAATGAAACCATGTCAAAAACTGATGATGTACAGCTATGGAGACTGTTCTGGGCCCTCCCCCTTTTCTCTGTCTCAGTCTCTCTCTGTGTTAAAGACAATTTTAAAAACAAGGACTGATATTAGCCAAGCTGAAAGTTAAGCCCCTGAAAATGCTTTATTATTGTCTACAAGGTCTCCATCATCAGACCCTCACCCACCTGATGATCTCATATCACTTCTACCCCATGTATCCTTGCTTCTGCCCTTGGGGTCATCAGCCCTTTCCCCCAGCACCCCAGCATCACACCTCTGCCTCCCTCAGCCCAGCAGGTGTGTGCAGCCCTCCTTATCCTCCAGGTTCCAGCCAGGACCCCCACCTCCTCCCACTGCTTTCTCCAGGCTCTTCAGTCAGAATGACTCGTTCCCACCAGCATTTGGCATGCAGTTTTTTACTTAATAGTCTAGTTTATGTGCATGCTTGACTTTCTAGCTCTCTGTAAGCTCTAGGGGACAGGGAGTATCCCCATTTCTTTCTTGCTTTCTCCTCAGCCTCCTATGCCTTGTCAGTGCTTTGCCCACCTCGCCATAGTCCCTCCTAACTCATGGTGCCACATCTGTATTTTTCAGATGCATACCCAAGCCACAAGTCTGCCTGACGACTTTTGATAAATTTGGATGTAGTCAGTACGAGTGTTTGCCAAGACAGCTCACCTGTGATCAAGTCCGTGATCCTGTTTGTGACACAAACCACATGGAACACAGCAATCTCTGCACTTTGTACCAGAGAGGAAAAAGCCTCTTATACAAAGGCCCATGCCAGGTACCGTTTAGATGACAAACCCAAGCACTGCGGATTTATTTTCATCTGTAAAAGACCATAAACCAATTTTAAGCATAAACCAATTTTATGGTCTTTTACAGATGAATCAGCAGTCAGACCACTTGAAAGTCTTCTGTGAATCCTGTCAAATCTAGAGAACTTAGTCCTCCATGAAAAAATGAACCATCCCAAGATGGGCTTTTTTCTCTTAACTTTGGAGGACTTCCTTGCTAGTATGTGTACCTCTGCATACCTACTATACAAGCAGGAAAATAGAGTGCTTTATTACAGCCCACTCCTAAGAAAATAAAGTTTCACACTGCTGACATGAATCAGCACCATTTCCACTTCCCACAGTTCTGTTGGCCCTCACTAGGAAGCAAAGGAAGATGCAAGTTAAACATGAAGAGTTCTTTTCCCACTCTTTCCACCAAATTCCCTGTCACAGTACTGAAAATAATTGAAAATTTCTCTACGACAGTGTCTTTTTAATATCAGTTTATCTTTTGGTTTTTTAAGGTTCTGGCATCTGTAATCTTATTTAAAAATGAACCTTGGGGAAGCCGGGATGGCTCAATGGGTTAAGCACTCATTTTGCAGCCCCAGGGACCAAGAATCGAATCCTGGCCCTGGCCTGTGTGAACCCATATGTTGGACTAGAGCGTGCATCCCATGTGGGAGGCCTCCAATTCAGTTCTTGCCTCACCCCCACCCACTCCCCCTGGGGTCAGCCCCTGGCTCAAGGCACAGAGGGGGCGTGCCTTCCGTGGGAGGCCCCCAGCCCAGTTCCCGCCCTGCGAGGCCCCTGCCCACCTGTGTGGAATGAAACCATGTCGAAAACTGATGACGTACAACTATGGAGACTGCTCTGGGCCCTCCCCCTTCCCTCTGTCTCTGTCTGTCTCTGTCAAAAACAATATAATAAATCTTAAAAAAAAAAAAGAATGAACCTCTAGGACAACCCCACTGAGTCTTCCCACATGCACCACTGATCTGTGTGCTGTCCCCCACCCCTAGTGGAACCCCATCTTTGCACTCAGCATCCCCTGCCCACTACCAGCTAATGCTTGATATGATTGCTTCTCATTTCCTGGTCTTCATTGTTTCCCTAGGCTTGTTTTCTCGAGCTTGTGTTCCAGTTGCATTGATGCCCACTACTCTGAATTCCCAGTCTTCTCTTCCTACTCATTCTCTCTTCCTAGCTACCACTTTTCTCTCACATGTTCCTAACCTGGCCAGTGGGTCTAGAGTCTGCCTGCCCCACTGATCTCTCCACTCTTCCTTCTTATCCCTTACACAGTGTGAAATGATAAAGCCTCTGTATTTGCATGAAGATTGATCTTTTTTTCTTCAAGCAGGCACTTCTGGAATAATAGAAGTCTGAGGGAGGTGGGATTTTGCCTCCTATTGGTTCACATGGAGTGAACACCCAAGTCCCAGAAAGGCTGAGAAAAGTAATCTCTTCACTGCATCTTGGGGCAGCTTTATTGTTCCCCCAACACCATGTTTAGCCCACCTTAGGAGCTTAATGAAGAGGGTCCCCAGGATTTATACCTATCTTTTTTCCTTCCTGAAGACAGGAAGACCTATCATGTGCTCTTGGTTAGGACAAGTGCGCCATAGAGGTTTCCAAGCTAAATGTGCTTATTTGCCCTCAGCCCTTCTGCAGAGCCACAGAGCCTGTCTGTGGGCACAACGGTGAGACCTACAGCAGCGTGTGCGCGGCCTACTCAGATCGTGTGGCAGTCGATTACTATGGGCCCTGCCAGGCCGTCGGGGTCCTCTCAGAGTACAGTTCCATCGCGGAGTGTGCTGCTGTAAAGTGTCCTTCGCTGTCAGCCACTGAGTGCAAACCCATCATCCCACCTGGTAAGCTGGTGTTGTGGGGGTACAGCGGAAGTGGGGTTGGGGAGACTTGCTTATCTCCTTCTAAAGAGTGAGTCTCTGAGGGGAAGAGAGTTGACTAGTTTATTTAAATTTTTCAAAAAGTCTTAACTGGACCTGACACCGATGAGATGCCTTACTCTGGGTTGACCTTAAAAAGCTGTGGATTCTTCAGATATGATCCTCTGGTCCAGCGTTTTTTAAACAACATGGCAAACTTTTTTCTCTTATACAAAATACCAATATATAAAGAGATAAAGCAGTATTTAATTACTGAAATTATGGTTATTCAAATGCTTAATGTTTACTTTAAAAAGTATATATTACCATACCATTAATGAATAAGGAATTAGTAATGAATGAATAATTGAAGTAGTTTTGATGAACACAACATTTGAAATTGAGAGAAACAGAAAATGGTTGTCTTAGACTGACTTAGCATCTTATTTAATTGTTTTAATCAAGAAAGTTTTGTTTCATACAATCTGTTATTAGCAGTAACAGTTTTTCAAAACAGCTTACCTTACAGTCTCATACTGTTCTGTTAAACCAAGGTAGCAGAAGAGAATTTCTCCCAAGTCTGTACAGCCCAGATTAGCCTGGAGTCTAACAAGTTCATTCCTCCTTCTGTGAATTCATCAAGTGTTTACTGAGCTTCCATTGTGTGCCAGGTACTCTTCTAGGCACTGGAAACACAACAGTGAACAAAACAATGCCTCTTTCCTCCTGGAAACCACATTCTCATATATTGTTGTTTTTTTAACAGTTTAAAATAATTAAAAACATGGAATTTGAGTTAAATACTCAATGGAATCCCTGAAACACCTGCTCCTTTGTTTTATAGGAGAGATCAAAGGCCCAGAGGACCACTTGCCCAGGGCCATGCAGTGAGTGTGGAGGCAGGCAGGGTCTAGGCCCCATGTCTTCTGAAAGGCCAGCTCTCTCTGTTGTCTTACACCACCACTGCCTCACTGCTGAGAAATGGTAAAAAGGATAAAAGCAGAGATGGAGGAAGGGTTTTGGTAAATGTATAAATTAGAAGACCCAGGTTGGTTCAAAGTACATATTCTAAAGTGCAGTCAACAGGAAGGCCAGCTATAACTCTCTTAGCATAATATGAAAGGTTGGTAATCTCTCTGAACTGTTTTGTATTCTCCCTGTTTCTAATTCTAAATACACCTAAAATGGTTTCTGTTATACAGGTGCTTGTTGCCCATTATGTGCTGGGATGTTAAGAGTTTTATTTGACAAAGAAAAACTGGATACTATTGCTAAGGTAAACTGCTTTATATTGCCAGATACTGTTGAAACTTCTGAGTATTTCTACAGAGTAGAATGCATTGTCGAATTTATAAACAAAGAAGCTGATTTGCAGAGAAGCAACTTGCCCAAGGCTGTACAGTTCATAACCAGTACAACTAGGGTTGAACACAGGCTGTCTGGTTCCCAATCCTGTGCTCCTTTCCCCCACACCCTGGCTGTGTGGTGACCTTGTTGTGTTCATAGCCTGAACCTTTCTTAGAAAAGTTCCCCTCCTGGCACAGTAAGCATAGTTAGGGCTAGAGACAAAACCCGGCAGCCAGAGACTGGTGGTTGTCCTGAGGGTTTCAAGGTGGCCTGCCCTCACATGGGCTGCAGTCCCCTGGGGGCTGCTTCCAGAGCCAGCCATTGTCCCATCAGCATTTTTGCACCTTTCTTTTTTTCTGTACTGTAGCTTTTGCTGCTCACTGTTGTGGAGATAAGAGCTCCTGAAATGTAGCAAGGAACACTTGCCACTACCTCGAAAATTACCCCCATTTTGGTTAAAACACCGATATTTTTACAGGAAGACTTCATTTCCTGTGGTCTTCATCTCAGAACAGTCACTTAAAAAAAGTACTGCTGGTGAGAGTCTTTACTTGGCTACAAAACTCCACGTCAGGCAAAATCGCATTGGAATGGGCTTAGTGGAGATTTAGAATTCAGCTGGCAAGGCCCTGTGGAGGCCCTGTGCTTATGGGTTCCTTGGTCAAAAGAGCCTCCTTGGCTTAGCCAAGGTAGCAAGGCAGCTTAGGCAGTAATAAGGAATTCTTTTTTGTATAATAGGGATTTTTTTTCTCTTTCTAGGTAACAAACAAAAAGCCAATAACAGTACTGGAAATACTTCAGAAAATTCGCACACATGTGTCTGTCCCACAGTGTGATGTATTTGGATATTTCAGCATTGAATCAGAAATTGTGATCCTGATCATTCCTGTTGATCATTATCCAAAAGCTTTGCAGGTGGGGTTCTGCATATGTGGTGTAGCCATCTTGTCAGTTTCAAGTTTGGGGGACTTGGAAGGGGGCGAACACAAACCGGGACAGATCAGGAAGGAAATGGAGGCATTTCGCCAGGGCAGTCTCTGAGGGTCAGCGCTGGACCAGGTGAGCCCTTCCCAAGGTGGCTGAGGCCAAGTAAACATTTGATAGCAGAATGTTAAGGAAGGTGGGGGAGGGAAGAGGTTGAGATCTGTGAGAGATCTGTGACTCAAAAAGTGCAGAGATGGAAGGTATCTGCTCATCATTATAGACTGAGCCCCAGAGACAGGGGAGTGGCACCGGTCAGTCACACAGTGACAGAGCAGAATGGACTTCTGCCCCCTGAGGGCTGTGTTCCCACTGGGGAGGAGGAGCCCACTCGAGCTGGCCCTGGGGGCCCCAGTTTTTTTTCATCATAATCTCAGGGTGAACCTCACTCATATAGGCCCAAGTTTCAGCATCAGAATAGTAAGGACTCAAGCTAAGGGAGTGAATACAAGCAGCCTATCAGCTGTAAGTCTGATTGCTTTCCCATGATATGTAAATAGGCATTGAAAGTCCATTCCCTATGACTGTGTTTAACCATGTAAAGATAATGTCTAAGCATGGATAAGCAATGAGAGGATTGTGGAAAAAGAAAGGGCAGTGGCATCGTGCATCATTGCTTTTCTGATTTGATTTATGTAATAAATTAGGACTATAATCAGAGATTACTTTGGCTAAGAAAAGGACAAAGAGAAAGCATATTTCCTATGTTGGGACAAATAAGAATTTGATTTGACCTTTTCACTGGTTCTGTGGTTTTATATTAAAAAGAGTCTGATTTTCCTCTCCCAGATTGAGGCCTGCAATAAAGAAGCAGAGAAGATCGAATCCCTTATCAACTCCGACAGCCCTACTCTGGCATCCCACGTCCCTCTCTCTGCCCTCATCATCTCCCAGGTCCAAGTCTCCAGCAGTGTGCCGTCGGCCGGCACTGGGGCCAGACCTCCCTGCTACTCCTGCCTCTTCCTCCTCAGCCTGGGGCTCGCCTTGCACGTGATCTGGATAAATGACTGACTGCCCATGAAAAATGAAAAATGTTCCTCAATCTAGTTTTTCTACCTTGTGGAAGATATACAGGACTGCTGGTTTATAGTTGAATAGTGGCCATGACAAAGCCTTTGTCACCTCTGCTCACCACACAGTATTATTTTTTAATCTGCTAATCTTAGTAGGGCTTTTGTTTTGTTTTCGCAACTGTTAAAATAATTTTAACATAATGTTCTTCCAAATACTAGTGAAAAGAGGATGTTTCCTTCTGGTGGATTACTGCTTCATAATTTACGTTTTGCTCATTAGATAGGTTCCCACTCTGAAACATTCAATGTCACTGATAAATGAGATGGTCACTTTTTAGAAAGATAACTCACTTTACTACGGGCTTTGTATCACAGAAACTTTGTTTCAGAGTCCCTGTAAGGATTACAGGGAACTTAGTGTGTGTGCCTGTGCGTGTATGTGTGTGTGTTTACCTGCTCTGTCTGGAAGCTAGGGGTCATAATGAAGAGCCACTGCCCTTAGCATATGAAATGGAGATAAACCAATTAACTGACAGAAATTTAATTCAGGAACCCATCTATTGTGTTAAGCAAAAGCAAGCTAAATGGCACTCTGATATAAATGACAGTGACTTCTGTGAAAGGGAGAAGTTATATCACATCCAAGCATCTTGCATTGTGCATCTTTATCTTAACCAGCTAGGTATTTTTCCAGTATTCATCCGAGTTAAATTTAAAGTTTTTAAACATCAATCTTTAAACCAATTGCTGCTACTTATATAATTGCCAAAAAGTGAAGTAATTAGTAGTTTATGTAAATAATACATGATTTTTCTATTTTATTATGAAGAAGGTAAATAGCCATATTTGTAAAGTGACAATCATGTGTGTTAACCTAGTACTTTCCGTTCATGAAGACACATTTGCTTTTTGTGACGTGCACAGTGTAGATAAGTGTTCTGTCTGACTTTCTGATATAGAATTATAAAGAGTTATGGTTTATATATTTAAAAATGCCAATCTAAGTATTAAAATATTTGCATGTTGTCTAAGAAGTTGAATACTTTGAATGTGTTTCACAGTTTGAAATAAGCTATTCAGTGTAATACTTCTTATTTGTATGCACCTAAACTTAGATTTTACATGAAGTATTTTTTTTCAGTATTATATGTACCCTCTGAAATATATAAGGATATGCTTATTATACCAAAATGTTGTTTAAAAGTGGGCACTTAATCTTTCCAAATTTCTCAGTGCTAATGTAGCATGTTTGTTGCAATTGCTTTTCCTATATAAATGTCTTCAATGCAATATACTCTAAAGCTTTTCTATTTTAATAAAAATGATTTTATATGGTTATGTGTACTTCCTGGCAATGTGGACATTTAAAATGAAACCACTGCTCAGTCTTGGGTGAGCTGTCCTTTGTTCTGAAATAAGAAGTTATGGGAGTGTTATCATTCCAAGCCAGGGGCCCTGGGAAAGTGGGGCAGTTGGAACAGGGCATCGCCCAAGGGCGGGCAGTGGCAGAATGTCAAGTACAAAGACCCCAGCTTTAGGTCCTCAGGACCCAGAAAGCTGCAAGGCCTCTAAGACGCAGGAACAGAGTAGGTTGTTCTATTCACCGCTGCCGTGGGCCTGACGTTCCAGCTCCAGGGTGTTTCCTGGGCCGGGAGAACTTCGGACTGCAGAGACAGGGCTTGTTGATCAAGGCCTGAGAGGCTCTGGCCATCAGTGAGGCTCAGACCCACAACCTCTGGGGATGACAACAGCAGGGGCTGCTCTCATCACTTGTCCACTGTGGGTCAGCTGCACTTTTCTACATCTTCACTCCAAGACCCATTCCCGTGTCCTCACAGAGGGGAGGATAGAGACACAGAACCACAACTGGCCCTTAGGTCTCTACTCAAAAGTGACACAGTCATTTTTGCCTATATCTTCCTGTCTCAAGAAAATCACATGGCCACTCCTGAGTTTTTAAAGTAAGGATGTATAGTCTGGGGGTTGTGTGTTGGAGGGAGGTGGCAGGGAAAGAGCTGGGTAAGGGACCATGAGTATTTTTAACAATAACAGTCTACCAACAGAGATTCTTTCTGATCAGGATAGAACAGACAAGGCTGACTAAATTTGTTATTAGAAAGGCAGTAGAAGGTTCATGGTCTGGAAGGGAAATGAGAGAAATGAGAGAGATGCTTGGGTTTGGAGGAGGGCAGTATATCAAGGAAGAGAAAGATCTAAAGGTTGGTCCTGCTCTCAGGATGCAGTCATGAGAACTCCAAAGATGATTATGGGCAAAACAAGCCCAGGTCGGGTCAGGTCAAGGGAATAATGCTTCTCATTGCCAGCTACGGTTGTGAGCACACCCAGGCTGCCACGTGGACAGATTGTCAGGGGATTCCCAGCATCAGAGCAGAATGTGACCCCTGCCTGATGGCTCTCTAGCATTCTGCCCAAGGCCGAGTATGTCAGGCTGGTAGAAGCCTTTAATCAAGATCTTGTGGGAGACAACTGGGGCTGTGGGCTGGGGAGAGAGAAATACATTTTCTGTGCCCCTATAGTTTTGCCAGGGCCTGGAAGCCCAGGAGAAGCAGTATGCAGGAGGAGGTGAGGTAAATGCATGAAAAGTGGATCCCAGAGAGATTCAGAAAGCTCCTATGACCCATGGTTGAGAAACCAACACACTGAAAAAATAGATGAAATAGATCCCTGTCCAGTTCACAGAAAGCTATTGGGCATAAATGGATCCCAACAAACTCTATGACAGAAGGAAGTTAGGGTAGCTTCAGCCCCACCTGAACCAGGTAGAATGGATTTCCTAGAAGAAACCTGTTAGATGTATCCTCTAGGGAAAGCACATCTTTCTAACAGGCCCAAGCCAATTCAACCTGTGCACCCAGCAATGCCTCACCCTCAGTCTGGGCACACACCACAGGTGTGTTGTACCCATCAGCCACCAGAGCCCAGTAACAGCCAATGGGGCGCTTTGTATGACTGACCTATTGAAAAAGGGAATTTTCCAAAGTGACTGATAATTGTGATACCCAGAGCAAAAAATGGCAGCAAAGAGACAAGACTGATGAATGCCAAAAAATTTAACCCAGTTAGTGCAGAAAGAGGCAGGCCAACTTGAAGAAGACCCTGCTTGCCTGTTGGATACCTCGCTGCAGCCATCTCTATCAGGGCGCTTCCCCAGGGCATCAGGACAGAGGACCATGGCACAAGACTCAATTGCCACTGGTGAGCTCTCCTAAGTCATTTTTCTGTAAGCCAGGGACAGCAGTGCATGCTGTTCACTCCACCAAATCCTCATTTTATGTCCATGGTAAAGAGATCCCAGCTCTGTCCTCACAGTCTCCTGGAGGTTGTCTCAGCTCCAAGCTGAGCCTCAAGCACAGTGTTATGAGCAAGAAGAAAAGGGATGTGAGCCACAGTGCCTTCTCTTTTTGCAGCCAGTGGCTCTTATGAGTAAGAAAAGTATTTCTCAGAAATCCCCTTACCAGTCGCCCCTCATACCTCCTCAGCCAGGCCCAGGTTGTAGTCCTATACCTAGGCCAGTTACTGGCCAAGGCGAACAGGCTGGTCAGAACTGCACACACTGCTGCACAAACCAAGTCAGGGTTCAGGAGGGCAAGTAAGGATGCTGAGGCCAGGGGAAGCCGGGATGGTTCAGTGGATTAAGTTCCTGCTTTGCAGCCCTAAGGACTGAGGATGGAATTCCAGCCCGGCCTGTGCGGACCCATATGCTGAACTAGGGTGTGCTTCCCATGCGGGAGGCCCCCAGTTTGGTTCTTATCCCCTAGTTTGGCCCCTGGCTCAAGGGGGTGTGCCTCCCACGCAGGAGGCCCTGGAACCAGTTCCCGCCCTGTGTGGCCCCTGCCCACCTGTGTGGAACAAAACCATGTCGAGAACTGATGATGTATAGCTGTGGAGACTGCTCTGGGCCCTCCCCCTTCTCTCTGGCTCTGTCTCTGTCAAAAACAAATCTTAAAAAAAAAAAAATAAATGCACACACATAGACACACATCACAAAAGAATGCTAAGGCCACCAGCAGCACCTGCCTTAAGGAAAAACGAAAGTAAAAACAAACAAAAACAGGTTTTATGCAGTCTCAACTTGCTAGGGTATAAATGTAAAAGCAGTTGTTTTTCCAATAACTGTCCTGAGCTCTGCTAGATGGACCCCATGTTCCCAACTAGATAGTGGAATCCCATAACACCCTTTGTCTGGTTCTATAACTTTACTATTTACCCGCAGTTACTGAAATATCCCACTTCATTTCTCAGACCTCTGTGCTGGTTATTTTAAAACTTCAGTCCCATATCCAATGCAAAGGCCTCTCCTGCATCTTCCAGCCGTCGCTACATGAGTGACTTTGAAAGTGCTTAGAGTAGAAGGGGTGGGAGGTATGGTCCCTTTACTCCAAACAGGCAAGTCTCACTCCTCAAAGAGTTAGTGAGCCTAACATGCTGTCACTATTGGCATCAGTCACAGTCATTAGGATGTCATCAATATAAGCTGGGGGATATTTGTTTCTAGTAAGAAAAGGTGTCAACGAAGAGCTCCGAGTGGCATTGCCCTCAATTATGATTTTCCTGTACACGACAGGAGTAGATGATCTAATTGCCCCAGGGGGTGTGAGGAGGAAGCAAGTCTGACAGAAGACAAAAGCCTTCTTAGGGATTGATTTGAGCTGGGCCTGGTAGAAATAGGGAAGGTCTGGCAGATGGCTTTGAGAAAGGCGTTCTGAGCAGAGGGTCTGGCCGGAGCAAGTGTACAGGCGTCTGAGTCCTCGGTGGTTGAACAGTGGAGCTAACAAGTTGGGAAGGGGTGGCAACAGGAGGTGTAAGAGAGATCGGACATGCCAGCCGTGAATGCCAGACATCTACAACCTCTGCCCTTGCCCTCCCAGCTATCTGACTGACCCGTATAGCCCTGCTGTGCATGTAACTATGTACGTCAAACTTCAAAGTCACAAGAGGCTTTCAAGATCATACCCCCATCCTGTTATCCAGCTGTGCTCCCTTTCCCTCTGTCCTGTGAACATCCTGGACCCTACTGAGGACACATTGACTAGCCAGACTGGGTGCCAGGCTTCCCCTGGGCCTGGTCCCCTCCCTTAGGGCTCAGCCAGGGTCTGTTCAGCTCCACTGTGGTAAGAAAGTTACACCTACCAGCAACACTGATGACGTTGACAAAACAAAGCAAAACATAGAAAATATTTTATTTTCTTTCATGTGATTTAATGATTTTCCTTCAGCCCTGGGCTGTGGGAGTCAAACCCACAGTCCCCCACTGAGGGTGCTCTGTTTCTCAAAGGCCCTGCTCCAGGAGCCCCTTCCTCTCTCCCAGCTGCTCAAGGGGCTTGAATTGTGTGCTTTGCAGTTGAGGAAAAGGGAAAGCCGAGGGAGCATTCCTAGAGAAATTTCCTTCCCTGACCTAGCAATCTTGGAGCTTGGAGGTGGGTTCCACTTTATACATAGAAACGGGCCCAGGGAGCAAAAGTACTAGCCTAAGTCCCACAGTGAGTCAGGACAAAAGTCAAGGCCTGAAGCCAGGTCTAGACTCCCTGGCACAAGGCAGCTGGGCGGGATTAGTGCTTCTCAGGCCTGGAGCCAACCACGTGGGAGAGGTTCATGGAGGTGAGCACCAAGGGTGGGCAGAGTGGGACTGGCTCAACATCAGGTCAGATGACAAGGCAGGTGTACTGGGTGAGTTCAATCAGACGGGACCAAAGAGCAACAGGAATCATAAAAGTAATTGACACAGCGACCCAGCACTTTCTATGTTTTTTCACCCTGTTCTCTCACTGGCCCAGAGCTGAGTGGTGCACAGAGACGACAAATGCGAGTCTGATGTCCAGTTAGGTTCTCAAGTAGTTAGGCTGGTGGGGGGTGGGGGGTAAGGGTAAGGCAGGAAGCCCTCACGTGAAGCATGTCAACACCTTGCCACAGCTCCACCCACTCTTTCATTTTCCCAAAACTATTGCTTTCTCATTATAATGTGTATGTTCCTTCAAATACATGGAAATATAAACACAGGGAAAAGTCATCCGCAGTGCACCTTCCTCTCCCTCACTCTCCTGCGAGTGCAGAATTCTTCCAGAGCCTTCTCTGTATCTAACTGGGGCAGGTCCCTCTGTCCTCATGGGGCAGAGGTGGTTGCTTGGTGTCCTGTGAAGGGAAGTTCAGGAACATGGTTTCCTATTTGGATGGTGTCTGCTGGTTGGCACTTTGTTGCCTATTGGTTCACAGGTGGAAGCCCCGTCGTGGCCAGAACCCCACCAGGTAATGAGGCAAAGCACCATTTCACTTGTCTTCTCCAGACCAATCTCCCACAGAACTCTGCTGGAGATGTGAGTGATTGCTTTCCTAAGAGGTCAAGTAAGCATTTATGTTTGGTCAGGGCCCAGCAGAAAAATAGGTGGCCCACCCAAATTAGGATAATTTGAGGAAGGCTTAATAAAGGGACTAATTGCACAGGTGTGAGCAGATGTAAGAAACCACAGGGAGGGGAGGCCGGGATGGCTCAGCGGGTTGAGGACTCATTTTGCAGCCCCGGGGACTGTGGATCGAGTCCCGGCCCTGGTCCGTGTGGACCCATATGCTGAACTGAGGTGCTCTTCCCATGCAGGAGGCCCCCAGTTCAGTTCCCACCCACCTGTGTGGAACAAAACCATGTTGAAACCATGGTTTTCAAGTGCATGGTTTTCAGTGCGCCGGAATGACAAGCAGACTCCATCGCCTCTCCTGGTTCTCTTACCGGGCATTGCCCTGGCCTCTGTGCTCGTATCTTCTTTTTGCTCTACTTCCTTCTCTGGATTGACTCACTGCCCTGTCATCTGCCCAGAAGGCTGACCTGCATAGTTACCTCAGCAGGCTCCCTTGTCCTTCCTAGGGCTTCTGCAATGGGAGGAGACCCGAGGCAGGAGGGAGGACATGCCTGGTCCATGACGTCGGCACTGTCCTCGGGTTCTGGAGGCCACCTCAGCGTTTTGGAGGTAGGGGCGCAGGCAGCCCCGTGTTACAGCTCACACCCTGCATGCTCCCTGTGGTTTCCTTTTTTTTTTTTTAAGATTTATGTTATTGTTTCTCACAGAGACAGAGTGAGACAGAGAGACAGAGACAGAGAGAGACAGAGAGAAGGGGGAGGGCCCAGAGTGGTCTCCATAGTTGTATACCATTGCTCTTGATTTTAATGGGAATGTCTTTTTGATTTTTGTTTTTTTATTGTTAAGCATAACATGTTTAATTACGACATGTTTTACTACCATACTTTTATTCTGCTAAGGGAAAGTAAAAAAATTTTTTAACTTAGAAATAGATATTGAATTATATCAAAAATATTTTCACCATTTACTTACATTATATTTCCTTTGGCTTATTAATATTATAAGTTGTGAAATTTTACTTAAAAGTAAGCCATCCTTACACCCTTGAAATAAATTTGATTTGGTCATGATATATTATTCAAGTAATACACTGTTAGATTCAATTTGTTGATATTTCATATAGAATTTTGGTATTTATAGTCATAAATGATGTTGCACTATGATTTTTTGTATTTGCTATATTTTTCAGGTTTGGGGATCAGTTTCATTATAGCTTCATGAAATGAACAAGGGAGGTTTTAGAATGTGTAAATAATACCAGAATCATTTGTCTCTCTAAGGTTTGATAGAATTTGCCTGCAAACCTATATGGGCACAGCTCTATTTAAGTAAGCAATGATATTTTTCTTTCTTTTTTTAAATGACTACATCTGTTCATTTAGATTTTTTTTCTCATCTTAAATAAATCTTAGCAATTGTACTTTCCTAGAAAATTGCCCACTTCAGAAAAACTACTAGTGGAGAGTTGTTGGTATTTTTCTGCACACTCCTAAAAAGAGATTGTATCCCCTTTTTTATTACTGATGTGGTACTTATACACTTGAGTTTTCTCTCCTTTTAGAGATTTTTTAAAAAGATTTATTATATTGTCTGATACAGAGAGAGACAGAGAGAAGTGGGAGGACCCAGAGCAGTCTCCACAGTCGTACATCATCAGTTTTGACATAGTTTCATTCCACACAGGTGGATGTGGGGCCGCGCAGGGCAGGAACCAAACCTGGGGCTTCCCTCATGGGAAGCACGCCCCGAGTGGGAATTGAACTGGGGGCCTCCCACATGGGAAGCATGCTCCAGTTCAGCATATGGGTTCACACACGCTGGGGACCGGACTCTATCCTGGGACCCCAAGGCAGCAAGACAAGCGCTTAATCCACTGAGCCATCCCGGCATCTCCTAGGCATTTTTTATTAATGTGATTTTGTAGAGATTTATCTGTTTGATATATCTTCCATTTCTAGGATGTATTTTCCAATTCTGCTCTTTTTTGTTTTCTAATGTAAAATTTTCTGTTTTATCTATATTAACTTCTTTATTCAAATCTTTTTAAACACTTTATTATGGGAAATTTCAAACCTACAGATAATTTTAGAGTGAAAATCTATATGCATACTCTCTAGATCCTACAATGAACACGTTGCTGTGTTTGCTTTATCCTTTTATCCATGTCTCCTTTTATCCATCCACCTTATTTTATATATATTTCAAAGTAAGTTGAACTCATTTTTTATGCATTTCAAAGTTGTA
This sequence comes from Craseonycteris thonglongyai, assembly GCA_004027555.1. Taxonomy (NCBI): domain Eukaryota; kingdom Metazoa; phylum Chordata; class Mammalia; order Chiroptera; family Craseonycteridae; genus Craseonycteris; species Craseonycteris thonglongyai. The sequence continues at coordinate 16,374 of PVKE010013580.1, read as the reverse complement.
AATATCAATACATTTCACCCCTAAACACTTGGGCATTCATTCATTCATTAACTAGAGTTCAATATTTGTTAATGATTCTTTATGTTTTGTAACTTGTCTAGCTCCTTAAATCCAAAACTTCGTTTATTTTTTCTCTTTATAAGTACGTAGTATAATAATATTTAAGATAAATTGACTATCAATCATGTATCAGGCCATTTTAGGGGAATTGTTTTTTGTCAAATATTAGGGGAGAGTCTTGTCCTTCCAGACCCCAAGTTAGATAACAAATTACTTTTATTATGTTAATAAATATAAGGTTCAGGATTCTCAGGTATATGTCATAGTCAGTTTGGGTTGCTATAACAAAGTATCATAGACTGAGTAACTTATACACAACATACATTTATTTATTCCAGCTCTAGAGTCTGAAAGTCTGGGATCAGGCTGCCAGGCTGGTCAGGTTCTGGTGAGAGCCCTCTTCTGAGTTGTAGACTGCTGACTTCTCCTTGTATCCTCACGTTGGGGGAGAGCAGAGGGAGCTCTCCGGAGTTCCTTTTATAAGAACGATAATTCCATTTGTGAGGGCTCCACCCTCATGACCTAATCATCTCCCAAAGATCCCACATCCAAAGACCATGCCATGGGAGATTAGGCTTCAACACAGAAATTTTATGGGGACACAAACATTCTGTCTATAGCAATACACATACCAATAAGAAGGGATTTTCATTAAGGTCCTTTATTTTCAAATCAAGAAAGTATGAGGTAATAATAAGTCACTATGTATACATTTTTTTAAAATTTTATTGTTAAATTTAATGGGGTGATATTGATTGGTAACAATTAGACAGTTTCCAGATGTATAAGTCCACATGGGCCCTCTGATAGTGAAACTCCTCTCTTTACTGATTTCTAAGCTGAGGGCAGAGTCAGATAAGCCTCCTCTCTTAGGAAGGGAGGGACCATAAGAGGCTCATCAGCTGTTAGGTCCATGGACATGACCTGGTGACAGGTTCTTTCCCCTCTACCTTCGTCATTTCCTCTTGCTTATCCAAGATTGACAGTGATAGCACCTAACTACAGCTTTTCTTTATTTGGAGCTCTGAGAGATGAACTCAGTCTGTACACTAACAGAAATAATATACTACAAGTCATCAAAAATGTGAAGCCTAGCAAACATTCTGTGCTCAATTATATTTTACATCTATTATCTCATGGGACTAGAACAGCCTGAATCTTGTGTGGCATTACCTCCTACTGACAGTAGTTCCCACTACTGTCAATAGTTCCCACTGGAAGAATTGTTATGTGACAAATGGTCAATAATGACCAAGAAAGTTCCTGGACCACTTTCTCAAGATTGTCCAAGGATTCCTTTCATATAAACATAGTATCAAGTGTTTTAATTCTCACACCTCTATATAAAGCAAATAGCATTTTTTTAGTTTTATTTTATTGTTTTTGACAGAGACAGAGAGAAGGGGGAGGGCCCAGAGCAGTCTCCACAGTTGTATGTCATCAGTTTTCTAACATGTTCATTCCACACAGGTGGGAGGGGGCCGTGCAGGGTGGGAACCAGGCTGGGTGCCTCCTGCATGGGAGGCATGCCCCCTCGAGCCAGGGACCAAACCAGGGGCAAGAAATGAGCTGGGGGCCTCCTGCATGGGAAGAACACCCCAGTACAGCATATGGGTCCACATGTGCCAGGGATTTGATCCTAGGTCCCTGGGGCTACAAAGCGAGTGTTTATCCCACTGAGCCATCCTGGCTTCCCTGCAAATAGTATTATTAACACTGCGTACAATTGATGCAACTAAGGCTTGAGGATATTAAATAATTTCTCCAAGGTCACATAGCAGAACAGGGGTCATCCTTAGTGGCACCCGCTTGATCGTCGCAGTTTCCTATACTGCATGTTCACTTGTTGATCTATTCTAAGCTAGTTTCATAGAAATTCTCAACTACTTCAAAAACATTCACCTCATTAATTTCTCCTGAATCTATTAATATTTTCAGTTGTTTCTTGACATTAGTGATTACAAACACTTCACCTTTTCTAGATTCCAAATTGTTTACAAGATTTTCCATGTTTATGGCTACTTCTGTAGGTGAAATATTTATTACCTTTTTCAATTAAACAAATGTAAATTTCAAACACAGACACTTGATCCCTTGCATTTATCAATAAAATGCTTATAAAATATCACATGAGCAGTAAAAACAAAAACTGTATGGCATACCAAATGAACACTCTAATGCAGGACTGCAGTGGCCAGACTGCAAAACATCATAAATATACACTGAAAAGAAAAAAAAAAGGAATGAATACCACACATGCTATCACAAGCCAGTATATGCTAATGTCCCAACAAAGAATTCCACTGTAGTGAAAAAAAAGAAAGAAAAGAAAGGAAGAGTCAACAGCCTGTTTAACTGAAATATGAGTCTGAAAAGTCTGAATCAAAGTGCATGAAGGGCAGAAAGAATCTCTGTGGATGGGATGATGGTAGAAATAACAGGAAGACTCACAGTCACTGCATCCCACACTCCTAACCTCATGGAAGGAAATGGCCAGGTGAGCCTGTTCAGTCGTTCGGGTGCATCAAGACCCTCCTGGCTCCTACACGGTGAATGGGGCTTAGTGAACATCTCTTGAACTCCCTATCACTGCAGACAAATGGGGGTGGCACCTGATTGTCACTTGCTCAGCAAGCCTGGCCTGACTGGATAAAGTAAATGGAACATCCTTTATTGTCACACTAGTAGTCTTACTGCCCATGTTGATTAGCATAGAACCTTATGATAAACAAGCAACCCACGTTCTGTTTAAAAATGGGACAAAATTGACATTTATATTGAAATGACTGGACAGTTGGGAAATATGGGGGAAAAATGGTGCAGTTCCATTTAAAACGGTACGTATGGTCAGCCTACGTATTATCAGAAAGTCAGGTCATTTCAGTGCCCATTTATTGAAAGGTCTTAACATGAACTTTTCCAAATTAGAATTTACTGAGCTTCCTTCCCCATAAGGAGTTATTCTGAGGAGTCACAGAGGTGACCCAGGCTATGACTTCATGCCAGTGCCCTCCTCACCCAGGTGTGGGGCCATCCATGACTGAGACCAAGTCTCCCTAGTGCCAGGCGTGTACTGACCACTGCCCCCAAGTCCGGAAAGGCCAGGGCCTCTGGAAGTTGACCCCCAAAGGCCCTCACGGATGGATAGAACTTCAGTGAGTAGAGGTGAGCCAACACTCCACTCCCACCTGGACTCCACCAGAGGGCATGTCCTGGGTACGGAAGGACATGCCCTAGGAGCCCGGTGTCACCGGGGCCGGGGAGGCGGCACACTCGGGGCCGGGCGTGGGGAGCACCGACTCCTGGTGATGGGGGCCGCGCCATCAGTGAGCACCGCGGTCCTCGCAGCGTGTCAGCCGCTGAGTAGCTACTGGGAACTTGCAACGAGGCGGGCTCCTGGTCCGCACCTGGAGAGCCCCGGGCAGTCGCTGGGGTCCCTACCCGGGGCGAGTTCTCTAGAGCCGGGTGGAGGCCCGTGGAGGGCTGCGCTTCCTCCGCGCAGCCGGTGGGGTGGCCCCGGGCGCCGCCGCCAGCAGCTGCCGCTGCCATATAAGGCGGGCCGGGGCGGGGCCGGGGCGGGGCCGGGGCGGGCCGGGCGGGGGCGGGGCGGGGGCGGGGCTTCGGCGCCGGCTCCTCGGCTCTCCTAGCGGCGCGGGCCCGGCCAGGCAGAGCGGCGCAGCGGCAGCGGGAGCTGAGGAGCGCGCCGGCCATGGGCAAGTCAGGTGAGCGCACCGGGCCGGCGGGGCTGCGGAAGCCGGGCTCTGGGATGCTGGTCGTCACCCTCCCACGCGGCCGGCTGGGTCCCCAGGGAGCGGGCCGATTGCCTCTGCGCGGGGACAAGGCTCCGGCTGGCCCGAGGGACCCTGGGCGCGGGATGGAGAAGCGCGCGGGGCGAAGCGCCAGGAGGCGCAGCGCTGGCAGTTTCCGGGGGAGCCAGGAAGCTGGGGTGGCCGTGGGGCCACCGGGAGAAAGGGAGGGATGGCGAGACCGAGGGAGGGTCCCCCTGTCTGCGAGCCAGGGGCTGCGTCCGGGAGGGCTTCCAGGCGCTGATGGAATGAGCGCTAGGGTTCCAGTCAAGGCGTGGCTTTTGCATTGTTTCAGGACCAAGTTAGGAGTTGGGGAAAAGCCACTAAACTGTGACCGCATCCCTTGCTGCAAAGTTGTGTGCTCCAACCAACCCTCCTCAGGACAGCTCGAGCATCCTTTGGTCCTTGCCCTGCCTCCCCTGCATGCCAGGCGGTGTACCAGGCGGTGGGGCTCCACCCCTGTACAGACTCGGACCTTTCCTTTATCTCTGACCTGTCCAGGCCCATCCTCACCGCGGTGGCTGTCCCGAGCGAGCTTTGTAAAGTGCAGATCTTATCCTGTTACTCTCTGACATCTGCCAGAGAAAGAGCACACACTCTTCAGCCCCAGCTTGGGCTCCTCTGGGAGCTGGTCACCTCGCTTAGCACCCCCTACACTCACCCATCCCGAAGCTGGCAAGCTGATCCCTTCCCCTGGGCTAACTTTCCCAGCACCCATTCTGCCTCTCCCCCTTTTCCGAGGTTGAAAATCCTCCCCATCCTTCTAGATTAAACTCCTGGTCTGGGAGACCCTGTCTGATTTCCACCCGCCGCCCCTCAGGGCGTCACCCAGTGTTGTCTCTGTTGTAGCCCTCCCGGCAGTCAGCTTGGGACTCTGCCCAGCTGTTTGGCACAGACACCTCACTCCTGGTGGCCAGGGGCCAGGTCTCTCAGCATAGTCCCTGTCTCAGAGGAGGTTCTTAACGAACAGCTGTTGAGCAGAGTTCAGAAGTCCTGCTTCATGGGAAGTTGGGGTTGTTACTCTAAGGTGAGTGAGGCTAGATCCCTTCTTGGACCTGTTCTCAAGATCTGGACTCATGAGGTACCAGTGCTGGGAGTAAGTGGCTTTTCCTGGCATCGGTCTTAACCTGGCTTAACTGTAGTGACAGGTCTGGCTTTCAGCCCTGGCTCTGTAAGTCACTTGCTGTGTGATCTTGAGGCTCTTTCCTTCTCTGTGCCTCGATATTCCCATCTGTACAATGAGGTTCACCCATATGATCCCCAGGATCCTTTACCGTATGGAAAGAGGTCATAAAGTTAAAGAACAGGATGGTAGGTGGTGATGGAGCAAGAGCATAGCAGATGTCAGAGCATTTAAGAAATCAACTCTTTTCTCTGTAGATTAAGAGGTAATCCACAAATTCTCTGAAGCTACATTTTAGTCAGTTGTTTCTGGCTTCTTCCCTAAGAAACAGTGCTCCCAAACTGCTAATATACAGCTGTGTGCCCATTCTCTCTGTTCATCCATCTAGCCATTCATCCCGCCCTCCTTCTCTCCCTCCCTCACTTCCGTCCATTCCACCATCTACCAGCTCTGTACCATATCTTTGACCCAGTGCTGTAGAAGGCATGGCCCCTGTCCTGTGTTCATTTGAAATGGAAATGAATCATAAAGCTGATTGGGAGCAGGTGGAGGGGGACAGATGGCACCACGTGGCTCCAGTGAGAGGTGGGGAATGAGTGAAGCCACGAGACAGGGGCAGGTACAGGACATGGAAACAGCCACAGTGTCCTCTGATGGATGACTGGATAGAGAAGCTGTACATTTACACAATGGAATACTACTCAGCGATAAGAAAAGATGAAATACAGTCATTTGTGACAGCATGGATGGACCTTGAAACCATCTCATTAAGCGAAATAAGTCAGCCTGAAAGAATCAGGAAACATATGACCTCACTTATAGATGGATTATAAAACTGAAAGTAACAAAGAAACAAAAACTTATGGACACTCTCAATAGTTTGGTGGTCACCTGAGGGAAGGGGGGTGGGGAGTGGCAGGGAGGGAGGTGGGAGTGGGCACCAGATATGTGATGATGGAAGGAGAGCTGATTCTGGGTGGTGACCACATAATGCAGTGCATGGGTGATGTATTGTAGATTTGTACATCTGGAAACAATCTAATTGTTATCAACCAGTTTCACCCCAATAAATTTAACAATAATAAAAAAAAAAAGATAGGGGCAGGTGAAGAGCAGTGGAAGCCCAAGGAAGGGAGGGATCTCTTTTGCCAAGGGAACCATTGAAAGCTCCTGGAGGCGGTGGTCAATCCCAGGCAGTCTTGGGAATTTGGACTTTATCCCTGAGACCTGGCATGCCACGGACAGGCATTGATCTGAATGCAGCAGGACCAGAGCTACACCAGGGTGGAAGGTGGATCAGGTGGGGAAGAGGGTGGAGGTAGAGGGTCAGGAGGAGGTTGCTGCAGTTATTCAGGCAAGAGATGGCAGGGGCATCTAAGGGGTGGGGGTGTGGGGGGGTTGGAGATGGTACCCTCAAGCTGACTTGGTGACTACTCTGAATAAAAGGGAAGTGCCAGGGGAAGCCCGGATGGCTCAGTGGGTTAGGTGCTCACTTTGTAACCCCGAGAACGGAGGATCGAATCCCAGCCTCAGCCCGAGTGAACCCATATGCTGAACTGGGGAGTGTCCCCAATTCAGTTCTCACCGGGGCGAGACCCCGGCCCAGTTCCTGCCCTGTGCAGCCCCGCCCACCTGTGGAATGAAACTATGTGGAAAAACCAGTGATGTGCAGCTATGGAGACTGTCTGAGCCCTCCCCCTTCTCTGTCTCTGTCTCTGTCTCTCTCTCTGTGTCAAAACAATAAAAATAAATCTTTAAAAAGGGAAGTGTCAGAGGTGTGTCTAGAGGCAGGAGGGTGGTGACACCTTCTAGGACTGGAGATGTAGAGTTTAGCAGGTTTCAGAGGAAGGCCACAGTGGCAGAAGGCAGGTTAGAGCTGGCAGACAGGTGCCATCCCCTTACACACACCCAGGAACCTTCCAGAATGCTGGCCCTGACCTATTTTCCTCATAGTCACATGCATTTTATTTGTCACCTCCAAAGACTGTGCGTCCCCAGGACAGTGTCTGGCTCCCCAAAGGGTGTCCAAGAGAAAGTGACTCTCCTGGGTGACCTAGGCTCAATGGGCCTTTAGTTATAGACTCAACCTTAAAGTTCCAGCCACCAGCCCCGTGGTCTGTGGTACAGGCCCTGTAGCACTCACAGGTGTATGAGGGCTGTCCAGGAAGTATCCAGCCACATCATATGAAAAGTAGAGGCATTTGTGGCTGGATCTTTTCTGAATAGCCCTCAGATAGCCACAACAGGAACTCTAAGTGGTTCCATAAAAACCATTGTAAGGAGCTTCTTCTGGGCCTTAGTTTCCTTATCACTGCCTAGGAGCCAGTCTCCTTTTTAATCTTTAACCTCAGATACATCCCAGAGCAGCTTGGAGTAACAGGCATTGTTGAAAAACTGTCACGCAGCTTCAATTCCAGGAGATGCCAGCCCAGTGTTCAGACCCGCAGGTCTATCTCCCAGCCCTCGTTTTCCTGCTGGACTTCAGTTTGCAGCAAATGTGATGAGGGCAGACAAAGACAGTGGCCTTGGGCTTAGGAGAAACCTGTAATCGCTAACAATAGGTGCAAATTATTAAGCTCCTACTGCATGCCAGGCTTAGAGCTAAGTATTATATCTGTTAGCAATCTTTGTAACACCTCAGCAAGGCAGTTATTATTCTCTATTGTATAGATTTATAGAGGTTGAGTACTTTGCTCAAGCTCACCCCTTACTGGTAAGTGCACAAACTGGGATTTGAACCCAGCTCTCTGACTTCCCAGCTGTGGGCTCCCTCCTCTGCCACATTGGGCTGGGTCAGTCCCAGCACTTGCCATCTGCTTCCTGCCTGCTTCTCAGCCTGGAACCTGGCTCAGTAGGGACTTCTAATTACATGCCCTCTAATCATTCCAAAGAATCGTAGTGTCCCCTCCACCCACATCTCCCAACACCCGAGGCTATCAGAGCAGAAAGGCTTTTGGGGACCAACTAGCCCAGGAATTTTCTACTGATCAGGGTCCGGACACCTCTGCAGGCCATGGCTGGTGGGGCCAGGTCAGTCCCAGCAGTTCCATTTCATCTGTTGATTTGATTGAAAGGAGATTGAGAGAGAGAGAGAAGTTCCAAGAAAGGGTTTCCCTACTTTGAAGATACGTATTTTGAAACCACAGATGTCATCCTTCCTTCTCACACAGAAGGGGGACCCGGGGTGGAGGGGCAGGGGCATGCCCACTGCTTGAGGCAGGCCTGAGTGGCCGCAGGCAGGGCTGGCGAATGGACACAGGCTGCCCTGGCTTTTTAGCCCCTCAGTGACTGTTATCTAACTGGGGGTGGGTGCTCTGGGACACCCTTGTTCCTGTAAGCAATTGAGCAACTCTTCATTGACCACCATTGTTGCTGAGGGACAGGAAGATATATGCAATGTGGAAAGTACGTGAGATTTAGGGCAGGGGAAAGGGAGAGTGAAGGGAGGGCTGTTCTTAGATCTGACTTGAATGTGGATTCACAGTGTGGAATTTTGCAAGTCACATGTTCTCCCAAAGACCTCAGATTCCCATCCCAGTGGTGTCCCTTCCCAGTGCCGGTGTACGGACCTCATTCATTTCCTTACTCACTCATTCACTCAGCAAATACCTGGGCTTAGAGGTGCTCAAAGAGGTTGTCAAAGACTTATTTAAACACCAGCAGCCCTCCTCCCATGAAAATCAGGGATGGACAGTTTTTTCTCAAAGCTAGAAGCTAAAGGTTCTCTGACCAATGCTAATAATATAATTATAGTTGACATTTAATGACTGTTCTAAAGCATTGACATAGTTTAGTTCATTTTATTCTCACACTCCTGTGAGATAGATACTGTTATCCCCATTTTTTTTAATGTGAGGGAAATGAGTCATAGAGTGATTAAGCAACTTGTCCAAGATCACACAGCTAGTGAAAAGCAGAGCTAGAAGTGATTCATGGGGGATTCATTGCTTCTAGCCACGAGAGGGACCCTCCAATAAGTTGTATAAAATGAAAAATTTTTGTAGACAGAAAGATGAGACTAAGGAAATTAAAGAGTGGATTATTTTAGGCAGGGTCACCTTCCCTTAGAACAGCACTGGGCAAGACATAGTGGTCCAACCGCTAAGCAATTGTGGGGGTGACCGCTTGAAGAAAATAAATAGCTAGTGGACCATGACACTTGGAGAAGTAGCCCTTGTCCTGAAAAAGTTGGCCCACACCTGCCTTAGAGGAAAGCAGGGAGTCTTAGCAAGCAGTTTACCTCACTAGTGATCAGGAAATTCCACATTGACTGGCTTAAAATTATGATTGATTGATTAGGTTGAGTTTTGGTTTGGTGAGGTGGCTTAACAAGAGTGACTCCATTTTGGCCTGTTGTTTCTTTCTTTCTTTTTTTTGAACACTGCCCTCTTGCCAAGGGGACAGAAGGGGACAGAAGGGGCCTGTCCACAGGTCCTGCCCGAGCCTCTGTGGGTCCTAGGCCTCTTTTGTGGAGAGTGGAGAGAAGTGAGTCAGGCCGGCCTCTGGAGGGGGGAGGGGAGGGCTTCAGAAGAGGACAGATGCTTAAGCAGGAGCCTGTCTCAGCCAGCCGTCCCGTGGGAGGAGGGACACAGACCTCCTTGGAGTCTTTATTTGGCATTTGGAAGCCCAGACCCCAAAGGACCTTCAAGAGTCCCCAGTTCAGTCCACCTAAGATGCCCAGCTGCACCCTCCACCTTGGCCCAGCCCTGCCACCTTCCCTCCACTGCAGGGAGCCGTGACTGGGCAGTTTCCTCCACCTTTCAGCAGCTCTGACCCAAACCTGCCCTCTGGAGCTCCGACCCCTGCGGCCCCTGATTTTCCACTGGGCCCCTCACGCCCGTCGGTCTATAAGAAGCTTGGCACCGGAGGCTCTTGAGCAATCCTGGTTCTTTTCTTGCTTCCTGTTCTGCCCTCAGAGGTTTGGAGGCAGTTGCTAACCTCACTGGGCCTGACCTTCCTCCTAGGTCTGGTCAACCCTCCCGTCACTTCTCCGTGATGTTCTGTATCTCGAGCTCCTATGGGGTTGAGGACAGTGTTTCCCTCCTCGTGGGCCTACCTCTGGACCAGTTGTGGGAACATGGGCAGATAGGTTATTTCCCTTTCTGAGCCTCAGTTTTCTCATGCAAAAACATGGGTGCAGTACTGGCAGCTCCCAGAAAAGGTGGTAAGGAGTAAGTGAGATCGGGCACTGGTCCAGCACCCACCAGTGGTTGGCCAACATGCAGAAGAAAGGACCTCCCTCATGCCAGGCTGGCCTCAGAGCACCCTTCTATGAGGACACAATCCCTCCCCTCCTCATTGTGGGGTGGCTTTGGGGGATGCATAGGTTTTCTTTGACTTTTTCCTTTTGTTTATCTTTGTTCTTGGGTTTTTCTACAGTAGTGGGGTGCCTCCCACTGGGTGTGGTCACCAGTGATATCTTGCTTCTCCAAGCAGCCACCTGGGCTGGAACTGGCTGCTGTAGTGGGAGGAGACTCCTGGGGCCAGCCCCGGGGGTGGTGGTGGGCCTCCATGCCTCCCAGCAGGGGTGGGGAGAGGGACTCCCCTTCCTGGGAACTCTGGCCCCCAGAACCGACCCTTTGGGGAATAAGATTGGCTTTGGCTTCCAGTCACTGAGCTTCCGTTGCGCGCAGGAACTTTCACTTTTGTTTCTCTTTACTTCCCATGTTCTGGGAGTGCAGTGACCTAGTTTTCAGCAGCCTTATGTGTCCCTCTCTGCCAAGGAGACGACGGCAGGGCCAACAGCTCTACAGGCCCAGTGCAACCTGGTCCCAAGACTCAGGGCTGCCTTTAAACTGACTTCACCTCAGCTACTCACCCACTCCCCTTACCTCCACCTATTCCCTACAGCTCTGGTTACATCAGATCCTGTCCACCCGGCCCTTTCTGTGCCCTTTGCCTCCTCATCTATCACCTCCAGGGAGTCTTCCCTGATACATCCATGGTCACCACTGCCCATGTCCCCCAGGGGCCTGCCTGGGACATGGGAGCTGGAAGAGATGTTAGAATGGGCCTTCTTATCTCTGCCTGTCAGCCCAAACCCCCCAAATCCTGGAGTTCAGCTCCGTTCCCCCCACCCACATTCCTGTCCTGCCCCGCATTACTGTAACCAGACTTGAGAGGCCCCACTGTCCTCAAGGTCAGTACCACTCCCGCTTCCATTTAACAGAACCCCCTGGGGCAGCTCAACCACCGCTGGCATGACCTGCACTTACATTATCTCCACTGGGATGGCATCTAGCCCAAGGCTCCTGAGGGCAACTTCTGACCTTCTTCCCCTTTCATCCCCTCAGAGGCCCAGTGGGATTTGATTCGAAGGCCCAGGAGACATGGGGTTTCTGGATGAGGGAGGGGAAGAGGACCCCCGCTGGGGTGAAAAGACAGCAGAGGAGGACAGCTGGTGAATGTGACCTGGGGCAGTGGAAGGAGTGGTGCTTCTGTCCTATTCCCGTTTATACCCTTCCTGCTCTAGGGACAGGCTCCTGCCAGATGGGACTAGTTCAGCACAAGGGTCTTTTGTGACCCTTACTTGTAACATCCCCATTTCCACGGAGGGGAACTCACAGATTCCTAAGGCTGGCACCCAGTGCCTTTACAATCTAAGCCTGGCTAGCTGCTGTCCAGACGTCTTTGGGGCCTCAAATCAGGGGCCACCTGGTTCCTGATCCCTAGACCACATTAGGTTGCTTTCCAAGTTCCCCTCGCACCTGTGCCCCTCTGCACCTTGGCCCTATCACAGTCTGCGAGCGCGTTTACAGGCTGCCTCCCGTCGGTGTGTGAGCTCTTTGAGGTCAGGGCATGGCTGGGTTGTCTCTGCGCACCTAGCACACAATGTGGGACCTAGCACAGAAGAGGCGCTCAGCGAGCAGACGGATGGATTGGGATTGGATGGGTGCTGCTGGATAGATGATCAGTCAATGGAAGATGAACGGTGGAGAGACGGATGGAGGATGGACAGAGTTCCATCTCTGATCCAAACGGATGTGACTTCTGTCTACTCTGACCTTGCCTTTCCTTGGTTTCACCCACCTATTCTCTCCCTAACCTCAGCCTCCTTGACCTTGCCCTGTCTGAAGTCCTGACCCTGTCAGGCACTGGTTCTACCTCATCCCTCAATGCAACACTGGGCCCAGCTGACCACCCTAACCCCACCCAACACGACCACATCCTTTTCTACACTTTCCCCTCATCCACTTCCCCAGTGCTGTCCTTCCCTGGTCCTCTTTTCTTTATCTGTCCCTCTGTATTCTTGATTTTACCAGCCCAGTATGGCTGCCCCTCCACCCCAGCCAGGTATGGCCTCTCTGGGCTCCCACCTCCAGTCTCCCCAGCATCTGCCGCACCATAGATCCAGTCTGAGATATCCAGCCTCCTTTCACATTTTCTTTCGGAAGTCCCTTGTCTCACTGCTCAGCCCCCCAGCGTGTGCTCTGCACCTCGGGCCCATCCTCCACTCCGCGCCAGCGGGATCTCAGCAGCTCACTCTCCTGCTCCCATTCGGTGGATCCCTAACATGGCCCACACGACCCTGCATCATCCGTGCGGGTGCAGATGGGCAGAGATGTGGAGGGCAGGGTCAAGGATGGAGGCAGCGTGAGCACAGGCACGGAGCAGGGCACCACAGCTGCCCATCTGGCTGGGGTGCTGAAGGGGAGCCTGGCCCTGTGGCCTGAGGTCTCAGCGGGGCATCGCTCCAAAGCCTGACGTCATACCTTTGGTGGGTGTTTTCTCTGCACTGAGATGCCTCCATTTGAAATCACCACAGCTTCCAAGCAGTTTAATAACGAGGTCCTGAAGGCCCACAACGAGTATCGGCAGCAGCATGGTGTCCCTCCACTGAAACTCTGCAAGAAGCTCAACCAGGAGGCTCAGCAGTGAGTCCCCGCCCCCACGCCCCACGCGCAGGGTGACTGGGGACCTTCATGGTGCTCCTGCTGCAGTCAGAGGGGCCCTGGGGTACCTGCCTGGAGGGACATGGGTTTGGGGGTGCAGATAGAGAGATAGAGCCAGGCTTGAAATGACCACTCTGTCACTTACCTAGGCTGGTCCCTCGGTTCCTCTGGGCCTCGGGTTGCTGCTCTGTAAAATGGGGTGAATGGGAGGCTCAGAAGGGATGCACGTGTGATGCTCCTGATTTTCTCAGAGAGCCTAGGGAAGGGCATGTAGCCACACCAGTTTAGGGCTGGTGCCTTGGGGCACTCCGAGCAAGCACCGTGGTCTCCGGCAGGTACTCAGAGGCTTTGGCCAGCACGAGGATCCTCAAGCACAGCCCGGAGTCCAGTCGCGGCCAGTGTGGAGAGAACTTGGCCTGGGCATCCTACGATCAGACAGGTGGGTCACTTTCTTGGCTCCCCTGCCTTCTGCCTGAGCTGGGCCTAGGACAGCCAACACAGGCTTCTCCTGGCCCCAGTGCCCTCCACGGTGTCGCTAAGCAACAGCCACAGGCCCAGAGAGAGAAAGGAGCCCCAGAGCTCGGCCTGCTCCCAGGGCTGGCTGCAGCTCACCACAAGGTCGCTGACGGCTGGCTCAGGGCCAGGCCTGTGCTGGATGCCAGGGACACCGAGATGAGTCAGGCTGCCGGACACCCCCGTCCCCTTTCAGAAGAACTCCCAGCTGAGGAGTGGGGTGGGGAGACCAGCTCTGGGCAGTCTCAGCTTGACCTTGTGGGCACCAAAGCATCCCCAGCCACAGGAGAATTTTACTGCTGTCACATTTTTCCAGTTTTGTTTTACCGTACTGGTGTGTTAACTTTTTTCACCAGAAAAGCACAATAGAGCTATTTTGAGGTTGGAAAGAAAATCACGGGAACGGTGATCTCATCCAGGGTGGCAGCCTGGAGCCGTGATCCCACCACACTGACCAGACACATTCTTGAGCATCCTGCTCGGACAGCCGGGTCGTGGCTTTTTAGGAAAAATGTTGGAGAGCGCTGCCTCCCTCTCTGTGAAGCTTTCTCTAAATCCCAGCAGAAGAATGACTCCTCCCTCCCTGGCCTCCCATTCCTGGGAGTTCCCCGGGGAGGCCCAAATGTCCTCTTGGGCTCCCAGCTCTGTGGCTCTCCAGGACACGTGTGCATGAGGAAGGCGGGAGCCAGAAGCCTGCAGCTGCCTCCTTGGGCCTAGTTTCAGTCCTGGGGACGCCCCGGGAGAAGGGAGAGGGACAGGAAAGAGCTGGCAGGAAACAGTTCCAACCTGGCCTTGCCCTGGTGCCCCATGGAGCCTTAAGCAAGGCCCTACCCACTCTGGCCCCCGTTGCCTCCATTTATAGAAAAGGGGTTGAGTAGGTGGTCTCTAAGGCGATGGTTCCCCATCCTGGCTGCACACTGGGATCTTTTGTGGCGTTTTTAAAAAAATACCAGTGCCTGTGTCTCTCCTCCAGAGGGGCCAACACATTCCATCTGTGTCAGGCCCCAGGCATCAGCCATTTCTAAATGCTCCCCAGGTGAGGTCAGTGTAGCCACTACTCTCTAAAGCAGGGGTCCCCAACCCCCGGGCCACACACTGGTGCCTGTCGGGGGCCTATTAGGAACTGGGCTGCACAGCCCGAGGCGAGCGGGTGAGCCAGCAAAGCTGCGTCTGGATTGACAGCCGCTTCCCATCACTCATATTACGGCCTGAGCTCCGCCTCCTGTCTGGTCCTCGCTGGTGTTAGAGTCTCATGGGAACAAGAACTGTATTGGGGACTGCACCTGTAGGGGATCTAGGTTGTGCTCCTTATGAGAATCCAATGCCTGAGGTGGAGCTGAGGCGGTGATGCTAGGGCTGGGGAGTGGCTGCACATACAGATTAGCATGAGCAGACAGGTTGGGCTGCATCGTTAGAAGCCCTTGGAGTATGTTGCATTCAACCCTCTTGTACTGAGCCCCAGAGAGGGCCTTGCCTACAATCCCACAGAGTTAGCAGCAGGGTGGGGACACAGATGCAGGTGACCCCATCTCAGGGCTCATCCCCAACCCCCAGCGAGGGCCTCTCTTCAGCCTGAGTGTGCTCAGTGTCAAAAGTCCCTCATTCAGCTCCTTGCTTTTTCAGATATTTAATTGTGGGGTGGGTGGTTTAGGATTAATGGGGAAAGATGGAAGCAATAGGGAGTGGGTTGAATTTGCTGCTGAGTTTCCAACAGTGTGTTTTCCATACAGGAAAGGAAGTGGCTGATAGATGGTACAGTGAAATCAAGAACTACAACTTTCAGCAGCCTGGCTTTACCTCTGGGACTGGTGAGTGATGGGGCCAAACCCTGGGCGGCATTGCCATATGAGGGTCTGATTTCAGAGAGGAACTAGCCCTCTGAAAATCAATCATTTCCTTCCTGCTTTACCTCTTCTATATTTTTCTGGTTCGATTTTGCCCAAAGAGTACATAAAACTTTCTTACACACACACCGCCCCCCCCCCCCAAAAGCTCCTGAGCGGTTGGCTCCGGCGCCCCAGCTCCCAGCTCTGGGGGCTGTGGATTTGAAGCTGCTGAGTGCTTCTTTCCAGAACTTCTAACCAGTCAGCCTCCTTCTCGTCTTGCTCCCCTCCAATCCAGCCTGCTCCCCAGCAGCCAGAAAATTCTAAAACCCTCTTCCCATGGTGCTCTCTTGATTAAACTGCCAATGGCCTCTGAAAAGGAAAAGGGCCAAGCTGCTCACTCTTCTCTTGGTTGGACCTCCCTCCTCCCTTCACACCCCCATATCCTTCCTGCCCTGTGCCCCATGCCTCCCGGCCTCCCAGGCATCTCCCTTCACCTTCGCTCTGGAGCTGTGAGCTCACGTGAGCTTGGAATGCAGAAAGCCTGCAGCTAGTCTCAGCCCGGCGCTTGGGCAGAATCCCTGTTCTTTCCTGTCCCCTGCGGGAGAGGGACAAGGTGGTGGTCTCGACAAGACATTCTGAGAGCTGGTGTTTAGACGCAGGGAGGAGCTGGCTGTGGGGTTGTCCAGCCTTTCTCATAGGCCTCTACCCTGAGTGGTGAGTGGTTACCTTACTCAAGCCCCAGGCAGCCACTCTGAGCTCTGGGATCCCGCCTGCCCATCACCCGGCCTTCCCAGGCAGAACCGGCCCAGGGTCTGGAAGGGGCTGTGAATTTGTCTAACCAGAAGGCACCAGGGAAACTGAAAAAAGGATTCTCTACATACCCGCATCCCTCTACCCCACCCCGTCCCACCCCCTGGGTGGAGCCACTTATGGTCTTTCCCTTCTGGAGGGTTCTTCAGAAGTGACTTGTTCTCTGAACCAGTCACCGTTTCCTGTGGTTTTCTGCTCACCCTTTTGGGCAGAGTTTTTGCAACTGTGTGGGCAGGACTACGAAGCAGAGGTAGAGCATCTGCTGATTTGCTTCTCTGCCCAGTGCTCAGGCCTGAGAAGGGGAGGGGGAGGAGGGGGGGAGAAGGGAGAGGAGGAGTGGGGGG
>PVKE010013579.1:0-36303 GCA_004027555.1 Craseonycteris thonglongyai | reverse complement strand
TATTCCATTGTGTAAATGTACCACATCTTCTTTATCCAGTCATCTATCAAAGGGCATTTTGGTTGTTTCCATGTTCTGGCCACTGTGAACAGTGCTGCGATGAACATGAGGGTACAAACATCTTTAAAGATTAAGGTTTTCAGGTTTTTTGGGTAGATGCCCAGTAGAGGGATGGCTGGGTCATATGGTAATTCCATTCGTAATTTTTTGAGGAATCTCCATACAGCCTTCCGTAGCCCAGCACCATTTTCTAATGAAAGTGTTGGGGGAACTTGCTGCCATGCTTTTATTTATTTATTTCCATGGAGATGAAGTTTATATAACATAAAATTAACCATCTTAAATCAACAATTCAGTGACACTTGGCACTTTCACAATGTTGTACAGCCACTACCTCTGTCTAGGAATTTTCATCACCCCCAAAATAAAGCCTGTACTTATTTGCAATCACTTCCATTGCCTCTTCCCCCAGCCTCTGCTAACCACTGGTCTTCTGTCTGTCTCTATGGCTCTCCCTATTCTGGATATTTCATATTAATAGAACTATATACTATGTGACCTTTTATGTCTGATTTCCATCACTTAGCATAATGTTTTCAAGATTCAGCCATCCTTGTTGAAATGCATATCAGTATTTCATTCTATTTTATGGCTGAGTAATACTTCATTGTACAGATATATAATACCACCATGATTTCATTTTGCTAAGCAGGATATACAAAATTGACTTTCTCTGGAATTTTAGAGGCTTGTGTAGGAGAAAAGAGGAAGAAGGGAAAGTGAAATGGTGACCCAGAGAGAAAAAAATTTGTGAAAAATTATAGTTGTTTAGAAAAATTTCTGTGAAGGTTTCTGCATGTGATGTAAAATGAATATCTTTTTTGTCTTTCTTTGAAATCTTCCTTGAAATTGACATCACTAACATTTTGTGACCTTAGATCTATTGTTATTTATTTTTTTCTGATATGAGAGATTTCTAAGTGTAACCTTAAGGTCTGATCATCAGAGCAAGAATTGAGGCTACTCACGTCAGTCCCAGCTCATCTGGTTACCTGGGTTCAACAGCTTTGGGTTAGAACTGACCTTCCTCAGGAAGGTGATTAAAGGTCTAACTTCTCAGTGGAGTGGGTGTCACGGTGATTCTGCCACAACCTGCATCCAGCCTGCTTGAGAGCTAAGCCCAGTTTTGTCATAGCAAGTTAAAATTTGGTTGCTAAAAAATAAAAAAGGACCATAAAACGAGTCAGCTGATCTTTAAATTGAAGCTTCACTTTCATCGTGTGTGATCGGGCCCCTTTTCCCCACCCACAGCCCTGATATACAAGACCAAGGTGGTGGTAGCGGACATCTGATGAGGCCTTGCATGAACAAGGGTCTGCTCTGAAAACCTTGGGCTGCTTTGCCGTCTTCCATGAGATGAGTTAGAGGAGAACGCTGACTTTCCTATTTAGATCAGGTCATGGGGAAATTTGCTGTAGTGAAAAAGCATAAACCTTTGGCCCACATGAAGGTTTTCTTCATCTGATTAGGTGCCTGGCATTCAGAATCATTCAGTGCCTATTGTACAAAATGAATAAAAATGTGCTGAACTTCAGCTGATTAATAGAACATATAAAATTATAATTCACTAGGCAAATGCATCTCAAGAAACAAGGCTGTTTCCCTTTGTGGAACCAGGAGACCTGGGATTCAAAGTGCTGAGTGTTGAGACTCATTCGAATGCTGAAGAACTCATCATGAAAGATTACACAGAGGTCAGAATCCAGAGAATGGAGCACACCCTTCCCTAGATTCCTCTTCTGCTCCAGTGTTTACCACATCTTAAACACGCCAGTTCTGACAATGTTTTCATAGGCTTGGTTTGAAAGGCAATAACCTTATAGCATTTGACTTTTACAATCCAAATGATTCCATCTAGAATATATAAAAAGGCTGGGGAAGCTGCACTCAACCCTACTTTCCCAGCCCTAACTTCCTTCCTCTCTAGTCAGTTAATAGGCCCCAAGAGGTTTGCCTTAAGACAGTATGTGCAGAAGCTCTCAATTTTGTTCATTCTGTTTGAAATGTTTTCTCCCCTGATCTACAATATCACCTTTCCACAGGAAAAGCGACGATGAAAATATGGCTCTGGCTTTTCTTTAAAAAGCAAGAGGAATGTGGTGGGGGCCAGGGTGAGGCAGAGAGAGGCACATGGGCTTGGAACTTAAGTGAAGACACATGTGGCCCATATGACTTACAGAGAGGCTGGGTGGGTCCTGCCCAACGCAACCCCACCTCTGCCTTGCAGCCCCATCTGCCTCTGCAATGGAGAAGAGACCCGAGCGCCTGTCGCAAAGCTCCTGGGAATCACGTGGAATGAGCCATCTTGGACTTGAGCATCACTTCTTGGAGAATGAACATAGACAGGTGAGCCCAAGCATCTAAGTGGGTTTGTGCTTTGAGTACCTGACTGCTCAAAACTGCTTTCATCATTCACACAGATACCTGGGCAAGGGCACCATGTGCCACTTTAACAATAACTTGACAGCCATAGAAACCTGTGGTCTGAGCATTTATTGACTAAATAGGCTATAAGGACCCTCAGGGCGTCAAACCTATTTAGACTTGTGTTGCTGTCTTCTTTGGTCAATCCAACATCTGAGGACATTTTCTGCTTCTCCCCTCCCCCTGTGTGTCCTGCCTTATCCACACTGGCATCCTTGTTGTTTCCGGAATATACCAGGGAGGCCCGCAATCTCAGGGCCTTCTGTGCAGAAGCTCTTAGGTAGCTAGATATTTGCTCTACATCTCCTTAGTTAGGTGTTTGTTCAAATGTCACCCTCACAAGAGCTCCATCCTTCCCAATGAGCTGGTACCTGCATTGCTCTATTGTACCTTTGACTTACTTGTTTATTGTCTCTGTCTTCCATAGAACAGAAGCTCCCTGAGGGCAATGAGTTTTGTTTCTTTTGTTCACAGCTATATTCTCATCATTTAATTGGTACCTGACATATAGTATACACTAAATAATACACTAAATACATTGTATTTGTACAATGACTACATAAATGAATGAATGTCCTCCTAAAGTCACTTTTCTTGGGAAAAAATGGCATTTTTTTTATATCAGTATATTTAAAGAGGGTATCACCTAAGGCCTGTAATGTGCTTTTGTTTTTCCATAACCACCATAGGCAGGGCTTTTAAAACATTTATTTTTCTATATGAAAGTAACAGTAATATAGAAAATTCATTTAATCATTTAGCAATTTTCAGTGAACACTCACTTTACTATAGATCCTGTGCTGGGTGCTAGAGATTCAAAAACTATTTAAGACATATTATTTAATGTAGAATTGTACACCTGGAAACAATATAATTCATATCAATTAATGTCACCCCAATAAATTTAACAAGAAAGAAAGAAAGAAAGAGAGAGGAAGAAAGACATATTGTTGATTTTAAGAAACTCTACTGGGGAAATAAAACAAAATAAAAAACCAAATAATATATAAATGTTGTAGTGGAGAATGCTATATTAGTCGAGGTAAAAGGCTAAGCAGTGTAACAAACAGACTCAGCAATTCTGTTCATTTAAAGCAAAAATGAATTTATTTATTGCACATAACAGTGGGAATAAGTAAGCGAGATGCTCTGCATGATTATTGAGGAATCCAGGTTCCTTTCATATTGCTTTTCTTACATCCTAGAACTTTAGCCTTGTCTGCATGGCTGATGTAGATTAGATTATTACTCCCCCCAAACATCGATGGGAGACGTGTGTGTGTGTGTGTGTGTGTGTGTGCGCATTCTCCCTTCCCCTTGAATTTGAACTCTACCACGTGACTCGCTTTGGTCAAGGTTAGGATGTTAGCGGGTGTGGCTCTAGCTTGAAATGTGCTTGCGTGGTTAGGCTTGCCCTCTTGTACCTGTGCCATGACAATGAGAGTTTCCCATAGATAGCTGCAGCCCCTCCAGCCTGGGCCTCAAAATGAATCCTGTGGAGCAGAACAGAGCTCAACCTCAGCAAGAAATCAGGCCCTGCCAGACCCGCAGCTTGAAGTAAAGCCACCTAACCAACTCTCTGAGAGATCAAATGATTGTTGTCTTAGGCTTAAGCTTTGGGTATTTTGTTACAACCAAGCGAGCTCACCCATGCAGTGGTCAAAGCTGGGTCATGGTGCATTCATGTTGCAGCTCACATGAAGGGGGTAGATCATAGAGGAGCAACGCATTAAGGCCTGGAAGTGGCACAAATCACATCAGCTCACATTCTCCACACAGTCACACACAGCTGCAAGCTGGGGCTGGAGCTGGGAGTGTGAGTTTCGGGCTGGGCCGATATGTCTAGTGACCATCTCTTTGTATTAAAGAAAGGGAGAATGAGGAATGTTGGTATGGTTCGGGGGCTGCTCACTTTACAGCCCTGGGGTCTGAGGATTGAATCCCGGCCCCAGCCCATGTGGACCCATATGCTGAACTGGGGTTCTTGCCTGGCCTGTGCAGGAGGCCCCACCGCCAGGGTCCTGCCCTGTGTGGCCCCGCGCCCACCTGTGAAATGAAACTATATTGAAAACTAATGATGTGCAGCTATGGAGACTGCTCTGCTCTGCCCCGCCCCCCCTTCTCTCTGTCTCTGGATGTCTCTCTCTGAGTGTAAATAAATAAATAAACAAATAAATAAAAGGATTAACTTTTTTAAAAAAGAAAAGGAGAATGGATTTTAGGAGACAGCTAGCAGTATCCATTTCACATAGACAGTGAAAGAACCACCAGAAGACATTCTCCAGAAGAACTGAACCCCTAGGGGATGAGTAGGAGTTTGCCAGATGGAAAATATAGGGAAAGGTGTCACCTACAGAAGGAACAGTATATACAGAAGGGGAAACATATGGAAACCCTTGGCTTCATCATGTGGCCATTGAGAGTGTGTGTATAGTATTATAGGTGCTGCTAGAAAGAGGGCAGCTATAACTATAAGGCAGAGATATTTGGGTGCTGAGAGAGCACGACTCGTTTGATTTTACTTTTTATCTTAATTGATCTTCGTGATTCTTACATTGTTACAGAAAAAAATAGAACTGAGGCATAGTTTTACAACGTATAAGAGCTAACGGTGTATACTTTTCCCATTCTGACCTTTCCCCTCTAGGAAATAGGGAGGTGGGTTAGTGTTCCCACCGGAGTGCCCCCACGACTTTGACCTAACCCCCCCCCGCCCCCCCCTCCCGGTGACTCCAGGGAACCACAGCACACTGTTTTCCAACATCTGTATTTCCAGGTTAAACTTTCCATCTCTCCTTCTCCAGATGCTATCTGGGAAGTGCACAGATTTTTCTCCCCACCTCTGTAGCTCCTGACAGCCATGCAGAAACTACATGAGGCTCTAAGATTATCCCTAAAAAAAAAAGAAGCTTGTAATTTTCAACATCTTAATTCCTGAACAGTAGAAATAGGTATGAATGTAGATTGTTCCATGGGATTCATTATATGGAAATCATGTCCCCAGCAGCTGGATGGACTAATGCTTTAGTCCTTTATCCAGATATTAGTCCCATTTCCTTGTAAGTTTATTATAATGGGATTCCTCTGTTTTAGACTCTATTTCTGCTTGCTCCCTGTCCCAGGCCTGGCTAACAGAAGCTGGAGCCCATATTTTAGTTGGCTTCTTTATCTTTATTCTTTTTAAGTATTCTCCCAGTTGGGGGGGGGGGTGCTTTACAGAGAGATGAAATTTATGTGGTGTCTGCAGAATCCAGCTACAGATGCCCCAAGACGGAAAGAATTCGATCAGGCAGGTGTTGCCATGTGTCTCCTTCACTTAGGATCTGAGAAATTGCAGACGTCTTAACATCTGCAACTGTCAGAAGGAAATCTGTATGTGATCTCTCAGCATTCCTGAATTCATTGTCTCAGCAATCTTATAAAACTGTCCAACCTTCGATACACGAAGGCAGCTCAATTAAGTAAGCGGGAAAAAAATAAAACTCCTTATAAGCACCTTATTTTCTAGATGAGAGCCCATTCTCCCTGTGATTTTTTGGGAAAGTTTCCCCATGACTTAATATGCCTGCAGCTGCGTGAAAAAGAGAAGGTAGAGAAACACCCTTGTCCTTGGGACGTTGTGTGTTAGGAACAACTCTTGGATGGGGCTTTCAGACAGCACTATCTGCGGGCTCCCTCCGACAATTCTGGGCAGCACCCTAGGAACCAGAACAAAGTGGGTGGGCTTCTTGGGGGCTAATGTTGCTGCCATGGGAAAGCTAGGCCTGCTGGGTACTGGAGGTCTCTAGTTGCCCACCTGTGTGGCCAGGTAATGAGGGAGGCAGCCCAAGGCCGTTCCCTGCTCGTCCCTGATGAGCGCTGCAGCAGGGGCGAGATGATGGGACTAGGAAAAGCCCCTCCTCAAGGGCCGCTAATCTACAGGCTGGTCTGACGACAGGCATTTACCCAACAGGGATAATGGTGGAGATGAACTGGACCAATCAGAGCCTTTTCCTCTCAGGATTAGAATGTAAAGTGTAGCCAGCAAGTAAGGGCCGGGTAAAGGGAACAAAACTGAAGGAAAGTAGAGATGGAGTGAGTGGATAAATCTTACAACTGCTGGAGTTCTAGAGGAGGAACTAAAGAGCTCCCAAGACTGAACTGACAAAGAAACAATCCGGGGTCCAGAGCTGCCCTGTATGCGTGTCCAGGGCTCTACCCACAAAACAAGACTAGCAAATGGTCTCATGGCACCTGTGTGCAGGCACTGTTCTGAGCACTGTACATCTATCTACCTCATTTAGTCCTCACCATAATCCTTAGGTCCGTGCTTTTATCATTCTCTCCTTACAAGGAGAAACTGAGACACAGAGTAGGATTCGAAATCTGCCTAATGTCACACAGCTGGTAAGTGGCTTGCCTTCTAACTCTGGAACCTGTGCTTTCTACCGGTCCACAATCGCTGGAGGCTTTGGTTTCACAAACAATTTTTGTTTTTAAAATTTATTGTTTGAGAGAAGGTAAGAGAGAGAGAGACAGAGAGGCAGAGAGAAGGGAGGAGGGCCCAGAGCAGTCTCCATAGTTGTACATCATTAGTTTTTGTTTTGTGTGTGTGTGTGTGTGTTTGACATAATTTCATTCCACACAGGTGGCTGTGGGGCCGCACAGGGCAGAACTGAACTGAGGACCTTCTGCATGGGAGGCGGGAACCTTCACCACCATCCTGGTGGTTACCAGTTGCGCCACAGTTCAGCATGTGAGTTTTCACGGGCTGGGGCTGGGATTCAATCCCCGAACCTCACAATTGTAAGGCAAGCACTCAACCTGCTGATCTATCTAAGTGTCCCCACAAACAATTGTTTTTATTAATTGCAAAGGTAACACATACATTCTAACAGACAACATTCTTTGACTGCAAGCAAAGAAAAACAGGTTCTACTATCTTGAACCAAAGTGAGTACAGTATGTTCAAAGGGAGTGAGATGGTTCAGAGAATGTAAGGAGACCCTGAGGACTCAGGGTGGTACTGCACGGAAGCCAGAGTAGCTCAGAGCTCTTGGCATCAGCACCAATGGACACTGCTGTTGTGGGCTAAAGAAGCCCCAACACTCTTCTGTTCTTGCAAATCCCAGGGGGAGAAGCCACTGGTCTAGCCTGAGTCCTGTTCCTATTCTGACTTGGGAGAGCAGGGCACTCAGTGGATGATCCCTTCAAATCACACACATGTGGAGAGCAGAGATTTCCCTGAAGAACACTGGGTAGCCTCTCCTGTAGAAGGGGAGTGGATACTGAGTAGGCAAAACGAAATCATGTTCACTACAAGATTCACTGCAGTGAAGCAGCTTAAAATTAAAAACATGAAAATCCCTTGAAACATGACCACCTAGAGATAATCAACTTGTCACATTTTGGTCAGTATTTTTCCAGTCTGCTAACTCTTTACCATGTGACATTTTATAAAAATGGTCATCACTTGTGCCCACCCCCCTCTCTTCCTCTCTTTTTCTCAGGGTCAAGACCTCACAAAAGCTGCTGATTTCTCCCAAGTCTTTCATCAACACTACCTCTAGCTTAGGGTTTCTCCGAAGATTTTTGTTTTTAATTTAAACTCTGTCCTGTCTGATATTTTTATAAAATAAAGTTAATTACCAGGGAAACTAAAGGTTTTGAAACAGATACATAAAGGACATTCCCCAAATTTTTATTATTAGAGTCGACAGACATATAATTATTTTGGTCCAGCTGTTATAAAACTTTCTAAATGTCTGTACTTGTCCAGGGAAGGTTGTTAACAAGTGACCTAGTGGACACTTTGAGTAGCAGTATTCTAGATAACTCCAACCCTTTCTTTCAGTCTCAGCTAAGATATCCCTTCCTCCAGGAAGTCTTCCTGACAATCCTCCTCCAATCCACATCTGGCTAGCTGGTTTCATAGAATTCTGTGTGTCCTTCTAATCACATTCACTAATGAAGCTGTCTTCTAAATGAATTTGTCCTACTGGGTTCAGGGTGCTGCTGGTTACCTCTGAATGTGTCAATCCCTTCAAAAAATTTGGGCTCCAAAGCCATTACGACCATCAAAATCCCTTCAGCAAACTCATTGATCAAGGAAGGTAATTTTGTGTAGACGTATTTGTGTAAGTGAAAAAAGAAATGCTACTCGTCACTTAAATTTAAGGTGCCATGAATTGTAAGATACACCCCCAGTTCACTGATGTGAAAATAAGAACCATAAGACACATCCAGATTTCAGAAAGGGTAAAATGTAGAGACAGGTATTTTTAAGCTGATGAAAACTAGTTGTTAAAATCTTGATCATCTGTCTTTGGAGTAATGAAAGGCTCAGTTGTCTCTGTGCAGAGAAATTTTTGTAAAAAGGAAGAATACACTCAGGGAAGCATATTTATATTTCTGATTGTGAATATTCCTGCCCCAAAGAGGTTATCTGTGGCTTCTTGAAATCCTTTGAAGATATTGTCACTAGTCTCTCCTCCATTCCTCTGTATTATGTTATGTACTTGGCATTCTTAATTCCTCATCCTCATCCTAACCCTCAAGTAAGTAAAGCCCTGGGTGGTTGGGTAAGTTGCCTAAGATGTTGCATTAAATGACTCAGTGGGGAGTGGAATTTTTGTTCTCCTTACCCGCAGGTAACATTGCCTACAGCTATACTGGGCAGATCACCCCATAAAGCAATTCAGAAAACTTAATTAACTGGACAGGTCTGGTCCTGACTCCTTTTTTTTTTCTTTTTTTTTTTTATCTTTATATGGATGACTGATGAGTAAGGGCTATGACAGAGGAATCTGTATTGCCTGGTCTGGAAAATAATTTCTTTGAAAAGCTCATAATTTGACCCATGACTATTATCAATGTTCCAGGACTAAATAAGAGCCAGAGCTACAGGCTCCAATGATATATAAACACAATGCCCTGTTCATTTGAATGCAAAAGTGCCCAGAAATCTCTTTGTGGCCAAATATTTAAGTATTTATGCTCATCCATGACAACTGATCTTATAGCTTCTTTTTATCTACTGGGCATCATTGTATAGTAATTAGAGTATATTTCTGTACATTAAAATAACTATTTAGTAGAATGATTTGGGATTTACCCAACTTGATCCAAAATCAAGTTTCACCAGAGCATGGGTAATCCATGCACACTGGAGATAGTGATATATAAATTGTTCATATTAATATTTAAGAAGACAACAAGTGTCAGTAATGATATCAAACCTCCCAAGTAGACTAGTGACGCAAAAGCAACAGAGGAGGAACAGGAGTGTGAAGCATTTAGAAAATGGTGGGTTCAGAAAAATATGTCCATTCCTTGATACCAGAGAAACATGTTGTCATAAAAATAGTGTTAAAGATACCATTACAGTCTCAGGCCTTCCCACACACACCAGTGTAACTGATAATAAAGCCACCTTCTTATCCTGATAGCACCAACCTGATTTCTGGCATCTGGGATCCAGAGATCAAGAAGAGGAAGAAGGAGACAGAAAACACTTGCTGTAGACCTTTCTTGATTAATGTCCTTCACATTCTGGAGAACCCCCTCATTGACTGCAGTATTCTCAAGCTGCTTTACCAGGATACTCTGCAGGCTTGCTCAATTTCTCCATCAGCCCCTAAGCATCTCAATTGGGTTCCTCTTTTTTTTTGTCCAGACACAACCCTTCATTCCCTCTTGGCAGTTGGAAAGCAATCTGATTGAATTGATTGGCACCAGTTTCTGTTTGACTGATCACTCCTATACTTGTTTATTCTTTATATCTGCATTTTACAAAATCTTCTCCAAACTATGTCCAGTGGGTGGATTTCAGGCATAGACACAGACAGAGTGAAAAATATTCATGGGGGTGGGAAGGCAAGGGGAGAATGTGCATAAATACAACATATAAATAAATAGAATGTAAATGTATATATATTTGCATTGTATATCTATTAAGATTCTTAGGCACCAAAAAAGAGAAACAAATTCTAACCAACAAACAGAAAAGACATGTACTTAATGGCTGTGGAGTAGAATCTGAAGGGAAATTGAAGAAGATTTGGGACAGGCAGGAATTGTAAAGTGTGGGTGGGGGCAGAAGTTGTTTTCTAAGCTGCAGAATTGATGGAGCTATCTTAGTAGGAGGAATAGACCCAACCGTCATTTGGCATTTTGCTCAGCACTCAGATTCCTCAGAGAAAGCATCTGACTAGTCTCACTTGTGTCAGAGACCTCTTTGTGGCTAAAGGTAGGCAAGTGCCTCAATTGATGGTTCCGACCAAGGAGAAAAGGTAGTTCAGTAGGAAAAACCAGGATAGAACACCCAGAGAAGTGATGCATACTGGTTAGAAGGCCCACAGTCTGCTAAGTGTTTGAGGTGTCAACATCCTTGACCAGTGAGGCCTGGGTGTATGTCCTTGGGTTCAGTTCTCACAGCTTCTACCCTTTCTTATTTTAGAATCCACAGCTCCCTAAAAGATCCAAATCAGATCATACAATAGCTCCCACAAAAATAGCAGCTCTAATAAAGTGCCTGGTCAGCTCATCTTGCACTTGGTTCCCAGTTCTTAGTATGTACAAGTCATCGAAAAGTCCTCCACATTCCCATGAGCTCAGGGGAAGGGGCTAGTTTTTTTTTCAAGTGTAGCACTCTTATTCTGGTCCTCTAGCCAGTCTTTCAGTTAAAATAAGAAAACCAGGATTAAGTCCAGTGACATTACTATTGACCCATAAAAGTATTCAGAGTCCTTCATTTATGACTGCCAAGTATCCAGCCTCTTAGAATGTGCAGAAACCCTTGCTTTGCTTAAAGTTGCCTTTCTGGTAGGTGACTCCCAGAATTATTTAAACAAAACCTAATTAATGCCCAATGGCACAAACAATACCACAGATTAATAGTTAACCAGTTGGAAATGGTGCTGAGTCTATGGAGTTTGGTAGCAGATGTGTAGAACAGTATGACTTGATCTCTGCCTAGTCCACACTGCTGGGGTCTCCCCATGCCTCAGACGATGTTCTCCTCTTGCCTTCTGACCTCCACAAAGAACCTGGGAGGACACATGGAAGGCGACGGCTCAAACTGTGACTTGCTAACCAAAGGCATAGCTAAATTTAAGGTTAATATTTACTCAGCCAGGAAATGCTCTAATTAAGACTAGCTCTTTAAATCTTAAAGCCCTACCCTGAAATGATAGAAAAGAGCTCTCCCAAAGGGCTCTGTCCTCATGGGTGAGTAATTCTTTGCCCTGCACCCAGACGTCTGGGAGATGGGGTTAGGCAGATCTTTTTTCCAAGCTCAAGTAAGACTGAGATTGGGATTGTGGAATGAATTGCCCTGGGATATCCAGTGGCTTCCAGAATAAGAGCTGGCTGTGTAGATCCCTAATCCCAGATGGTGAAATAGGAATAATAGCAAGGTGGCTGGAGCAAAAGGAAAATTTCAACCTAGGGAGGCAGTTTAGTATAAGAGTCAAATGTCCTGGGTAAAATCATGGTTCTACCACTGTTTCCTGTGAGACCTTTGGGTGACTCAACTTTCTAAGCTTTCTTTTCCTCTTGGGTTAGTTGCAGTAATAGTATCTACCTCATGGGATTCCGGAGAGAATTAAACAAAATAATCCAATAAAATGCTTAATACATAATAAGTGATTTAAAAATATCTGCTCCCATTAATTTGATCATTCATGCAATTATTCATTCACATAATATGCCAAGTGTCCAAAATGTACCAAATAATGTGTTAGGAGTGGTAAAACAGGAAATTGTTTCCTTCCTGAGGGAGCTTGTAGCCTAGTGGAGAAAAAAATATATAAAATTTTCTTCAGTGTTGTAATAATTGCAGTAATAAAACTATGAACTGAAGTCTTATACATGTGCAGAAAGGGAGCTCTTTCCATGGAGAATTTCAGGAAGGCTTCATGGGAACATTTAAACTGAGTGTTTAAGGCAGTTTTGGAATTTTTTAAGAAGAAAAAAGAGGAAAAGTTACCCCAGAAAGAAGGAACATTATGAACAGGAACACAACAATGTCCAATGTGTTTACGAAACAACAGAAAATTGGGCTGAAATGTCAGGGTGAAAAGTGGGCATGGTGGGTGGTGACGTCATGGGCCTCATCAAGGCTTTTAGATGTGATTTTGCATAATCAGATTTCCACCTAGAAAGATCATTCATACAGTAATACAAAAATTAGGTGAATAAAGAACAGATTAGAGGGGATGCAGGGACGGCTCAACAGGTTGAGCACTTGCCTTGCAACCGCCAGGTCCAGGGATCGAATCCCAGCCCCAGACCATGCAAATCCACATGCTGAGCTATGGCACAGCTGGTAACTTCCAGGATGGTGGTGAAGGTTCTCACCTCCCATGTGGGAGGCTCCCAGTTCAGTTCCCATCCCTGCGCTGCCCTACCTCCACCTGTGTGGAATGAAACCATGTTCCAACTAATGATGTACAGCTGTGGAGATTTCTCTGGGCCCTTTCCCTTTCTCTCTCTCTCTCTCTCTCTCTCTCTCTCTCTCTCTCTCTCTCTCTCTCTCAACTTCTCTCAGACAATAAAATAAATCTTAAAAAAAAGAAGGGATTAGAATCAAGAAGCACAGACAGAAGAGTATGGCCACAGTATAGGCAAGGGATAAAGAAGACCCAACTCAGGGCTACAGCAAATAACTGGAAAGGTAAGGAGGGCAGAGATATTTAGATGGAACACTTGTCCTGTATCCTCATAGTACTACTATAAGCAAATCACTTCTCCTTCCACTGCACCTGATTCTTTCTATCCAAAGCTTGTGTTAAGAAAGGGTTTGTGAGAAAATATCTGGGAAGTATTGAGTGTTTCAGAAGAATATTTTTAATGATATTTTTTGATAATGATTGATAAATATTTATCCAAAAAAATCTGCTAGGCAAATCTCCCAGCTGCCTCCCATACATGAATTTATCACTTAAATTTGATCCTTCCTTCCTTCCTTCCTTCCTTCCTTCCTTCCTTCCTCCCTTCCTTCCCAGTGACTTTAAATGGAGGGATTTTTTTTTTTTGGCCTATTCCTATCTTCTAATTAGTTGGGATTTATGGTTGCAAATGACAGAAACCAACTAGTATGATTAAGGCGGAGGGCAGGGGAAAGAATATTGGTAGTGATGGTAGAAGAAGTTAATCAGCTTATGTACCTGGGAACTGAGAAGTTCAGGGGTTGATCTTGTTCTAGCTAAATCTGGGCAGTCAAACTCAGTGGCCATGAACCAATTATTGTTTCCAGAGGGATGGAATGCTCTGATATGGCAGATCTGGTTCATAAACCCACTTTTGTTGGTCAGGAGGACTGGATTAGTTACAGAAAGAAGATATGTATGATGTTTTCAGACCCAAAGAAAAATATATGCCCATAGTTCACTACATGAAAGAATTGGTCAGTCAGAACTATGGCAGCTCCCTCTTTTATGCTCTTTGATCCACAATCAAGGATATTTTCAGGCTACAGATATATATAATTTTCTTTTTCATTCAGATACTATAAAGAAAAACAGTGTTCTCCGAGTTATTAGCTGGAAGGATTGAACTAAAATCTTGTGCTGTGGGGTAGAGTCAACTATGGTGGAAGCATCTTTTCATTTGCAGCCGGACATTACTGTAACCCAAGCTCTGGGGGAGTTGAATGTATGCTCTGGCTTTTGGGGTTACTCTGGATTCCTGATTGTGTCCAATTTTTGTTCTATTCACTAGGCATTTTGCTTTACTCTGGAGTTCTTTTCAAATTCAAAGGGAAGGGCTCTAGGCTTTAGTATTGGTATACTCCCTGGCTCATAGATAAGTTTATACTTTGTCCGGATCTCAGTTATATTCCATGTGAGTGCATGCACATGTGTGTGCATACATGCAGACACACACACACACACACACACACACACACACACACTGTGCTAGAGCCAGTTCCTGACAGCCAACTGTTAAATTTTTAGGAACTTTGCAAGCCAACATCTAAACACACCTATTATTAAAAATTATAGAAACTCAATAATTAAGTAAATTATTTTAAAAGCAAAGTTATGCGGATGCCAGGATGGCTCAGCAGGTTGAACACTCATCTTACAGCCCTGGGGTCTTTGGACCCATATGCTGAACTGAGGTGTGCCCCCAGTTTGGTTCTTACTGGGGTGTGCTTCCCTTGTGGGAGGCCCCAGGTTTGGCCCCCAGCTCACAGGGGTGTGCCTCCCATGTAGGAGGCCCCCAGCCAGTTCCTGCCCTTCACGGCCCCATGTCCACCTGTGGAATGAAACTATGTAGAAAACTAATGATGTGCAACTATGGAGACTGCTCTGGGCCCTCCCCCTTCTCTTCGTCTCTGTTTCTCTCTCTGTCAAAAACAATAAAAATAAATCTTAAAAAAAAGTAGTTATAAAAAACAGATATCAATACTCAAGATTTGTCACTTACATCTCTCATCTCTGTATACTGTAAATAATATATAATATATAGTGTGCTATTTGTGTATCTTTTCCTAACTGTATTTAGTAAGGTCATGTTGGTAAGCTTAAAATTAGCCATGGTGGGAATATTTATTTACATCATGGAAATTTGCAAATGCTATAAAGTAGGACTTTTTATTTGAGAGGGTTGTGTGTTAAACATTTACCAGCCTACCACTGCATACACACACCCACATACCCTCCCCCAATATAGACGTTTTCCATATTCTTTTTCATATGAATATCACCACCTTTGCTATATAACTCAGCATAACATATCAAGGAAAACCTTGTCATGCATCAAAATATTGTGGTATTTGCATCATTCATAATTAAGATGGACATTACTAGACACCACAATGCTTACATTTCTCCCTGAGTCCCTTTAAGGGACATAGTGTGAGGCCTCTCCCAAATAAGATAACGGAATCTACTTTTTTAGGTGTATTGTTTTTTTTCCCTATTATAAGGCTGCATTTGAGAACACTTCTGGCACAGAATTAGAAGTCTTGCCAATTTCTCAAGTCCTTGAAAGAGTAATCACTCAGCAGCCAAGGATAAATTTACATTGGATGGCTCTTTTGGCCTTTCTCGTTAACAGAAGTGTATTTATGAATTCAGTGGCTTCACTGTCATATTATTTCCTTGCTTTGTACAATTAAGCCAAGTGTAATCTCAAAATAGAATCAATTTCTGAATAAATACTGTCTTAAAGCTGATGTAATTTCTTGTTCTATGCAAGCTGCAATTGAACATATATATCTACCAGACCAGCCATACAGAAGGCCAGCCAATACTTTAGACTTTTAATTTACTTAATGGGATAAAGGTTAGTCATAATTAAATATCTTTGAGCTTGAATGTCTCAGTGTAATAAGCAAATGACTTTGAATTAAATCCATCCAGGGCATAAAATAAAAACATTTTTCAAGGTAGTAATTCTGACAGGAATAACTCTCCTTCTAGTCAAGCTTAAAAAGGCTTTGCACTTTAGCCAAATGTCTGAAAAATATGTGTCAACTTTAGCATATTCTTGGTAATGACAGTCATAAAACGTGTGGATAGGAAGATGAATTCCCTCATCTCAGTCTTCCCTAAGCCCCAGGATTTTCCTTTTCTTGTTTTTTTGTTTGTTTGTTTGTTTCCATATTGTCCTTTGAACTTTCTGGAAGATTGTTGGAGGTTCTGAAGCAGCAAATGTCTTGGAACAGCCAAAATTAAGCATTCTAACTCTGACACACTGAAGATTTTCTTACATCTCAGAGATAAAAATGTAGCATTAGAGATAGTCAGACTCTGCTTTGAGAAGATGATCTGTTCCTAGTAGAGGAATGTGCTGAGCTCCTGAAATGATGAGGGAGCCCCAGTCATTGAGGCAGAGTTCCAGGGAGGTGCTCACAGGCATGACATGCTGCTGCCTCCAATCCTAGAGAGCCACTGCCCTGGAAGCCGGGTTCCAGTTCCTTGTGGATTTCTGTGGTGGTGACAGCAGACATTGAGCACGCCTCTTTGCTATTTTGCCTGAGAAGACTGGTCGGAACAGCGGCCTGTGCCAACAGAGCTATGCATCTAGGCTCAATGCTGTTCTCTCCCGCCTGTTGGCCAGAACATAATTCACCTAAGTGGTGCCGCCCGAGAAAACAAACCAGGTAGACAGGATTCTTTGCAGATAATTTTCTAAGATAATTTGTACTATGTCTTCAGAGAGATCTGCACTGCTATGGGCAGTGACATGCAGGCCAGTGAAAGGGAGTGAGTGAAGGGAAAGAAGAGGAAGGGGGCTGGGTAACCAGGGTCCTGTGTAAAGACAAGTCACATGGCGTCATGTGAAAGTAAAAAGAATTCCCATTAGCAGGATTCTAATGTCCCAGAGATCCCCTCTGACCTAAAAATTTAATCTTGAGGGCCAATGTCTTTGCTTCTTAGAATTAGGAAGAGAATGGTGGCCTTCCCCACCTTCACCTCTCTCCGTATACATGTATACAAATGCACATGCACACACAGAGAGACACTTGTGTATATATATGTGTACATCCTGATAACAGAACTTGTTTCTGCATTTTGTTCACTTATATATTTATTTTGAGCCACTGGTCCTTGGCACTAAGCTTTTAATATTCTGCATTTTAAATTCTATTAGTGTGTTCCATATAAAAGAACTTGTTCGGCCCAAGACCCATAAAGAGAGTGTTTGCTTAACAAGTTGATTCTGTTTCCTTGTTGACTCACTTCCAGCCCTAGTGAGTGGAATGCCTTGCCCTCCCAAGCTGCCTGATAACCGTCCGTCACCCTGGGGGGATGGGGAGGGGGTAAAAGAAGAATATGGCATTTAAGCTCTGATGACCAAGCTCAAACTATCTGAGAGAAAATTCTCCCTGAGAAAATGCAGGCATAGAAATGTTCCATGAGATCCCGAGGAAGAGGAGGCAAGTTCATGGCTGACAAATGCTGGGAAGAGACAGATAGAACTGCAGTTTGATGGAACTGGGCCCAAGACCAGGGCTTCCTGGGTGAGAGCCAAAGGATACATCTGTTTCTTTCACCAAGTGGGGAGCCTAATGACCCTACATTCTGCCTCCTCCTACGTCTAGTACGTCCTGTGGCCAGCCACCTGTGACAGCACCATCTTTGAATCCCTGGAAATCCTACCTCTGGAATGGCTGCCCAATTTTCTACAGCCTTGAGCATTTCCTGACCTATGTTGAAGAGGTAACCCAACCCCGTCATCTCTCACACTCATTGTATCTGAGGTCTTGAAGACACAACCAGGAGATGCAGGTGTCTGACATGATGTCTTTGTCTAGCCTAGTGGATACTGCTACTCCTCCCCTGGGGTACCCCCAAAGTCCTCACAGGGGGGCACCTGAGAGACGGGCTCAGGCTCTGAGCTGGCTATGTGAATTCAGGG
The DNA here is from genome assembly GCA_004027555.1 of Craseonycteris thonglongyai. Lineage (NCBI taxonomy): Eukaryota > Metazoa > Chordata > Mammalia > Chiroptera > Craseonycteridae > Craseonycteris > Craseonycteris thonglongyai. Next base: position 18,468 of record PVKE010013579.1, on the reverse strand, counting down.
ACAGTGACGAGCAGAGAGAGAACCTCGAGTGGGTTAAGAGCCTATGAGATAAAGGTTGCTCATTTCCAGCTACAATGTCCACAAATCCACTGTCCTTTCCAAAACAGCAGATGAAACTCAAATAGCTGGACTCTTCCATGCACAGCTCCCCCAGATCTGTGAAACCCTTCCCTGCAGATTCCCCACTGGCAGGACTTTGTGCTTGGATGGGAAACCCCTGAACTTGCATTGTCTGCAATTTCTGTTTAAAGGCAAATTGCAGACAGAGAAATATTTGCTGTAAATTATTACGGCAATGTGACACATGGCTTTTCTGCCGCTAAGGTCACACTGTCATAGGCCTCTGGCTTCCTCCTCAATTGCTGTTCAGGGCAGGAGGCTTCCTCAATTTCAGCAATCCTTGTGGGGCATCACCTCCCACCTAGTCATTTGTCACTGCTAACAACCAGGAGAGCTGTGATCTTGTACATCTCACACAATGATGGGAGTCCTGGAAGGCTTTCTACACTCCCTCGCCCCCTCTGCCTGGACAGGCCTCTCTTCCTTTCCAAGTGGGACCGACTGAGTTCAGATGCAGGGCTCTCTTGCTGTGTAGCAGCTTGTAGGTCACAGCACGTCCAACAGATTCATTAACATAGCAATGGAAGGAGAGAAGAGAAGGCTGAGCGATTCTGGTGAATGCTGAGCCTTGTTCTAAATCCTCATATACAATCTTGATAGAGCAGAGGACGAGGGATTTGAGGCAGTGTTTTGCACAGGAATTCCAGAGTCAAAGGCATGGGAATGGAGCCATCAGGACAGAAAGTCATGCATTGCAAAGCCCTACTGCCAACAAGCTCGGCTCTGGGGAGAGGTCTTCACTACAATCACAGCATATGCGTAGTCCACAAGCTGCCTGGTTTCCAGCTTCTTTCCAGGAGGTGGAAGTATTTTTAAATTTTGAATGAAAGCAAGAATTCCTTTTCTCCCCATCCGTGGTTCCCGTTACTTGCTCTCTCGGCACACAACGCCCTTTGTCCAGTCCTGCTTTCAGAGCAGAGGCCCTTCCTGCTACTTGCAGACATTGCCATGGTTTTTGATGGACCCGCCCTGGTTTTCAGGGTGGCAGCAGGGTGTGCCCATTAAATACGGATCCTCAGGGGTGGACTTCTTAAGGAAGCAGGCCTGAACGTGTCCATGCCCATTGCGGTGCCTTCCCTGGCCATGTCTTGCTTGTGAGTGGCTCTCCAGACAGGACCCCCCTCCCCCCCAAGCCGGCTTGCCGGTGGCTAGCAGGCAAAACCTCCCAGGACCCAGGACTCTCGTGTCATCCACAGTTGAAAGCATCTGTACGTGGGGTCTGAACAATGGGCCATCTTGAACTCATAACGAAATTTTGGGAACAAAAACTGTGCATAGAGATTTAAGAAATTCAGCATTTCGACGAAAGAACTAACAACTACGAGAGGGGGCTGCTTTTGGCTTCATCTACTTTTTTGGCTACAAATTCCAGAAAACTTCTGGAATTGCTTATTCTAAAAGTCTCCATTGGGGCGGGGGGGATAGTCTAAAACATTTCCCCAGAAGTAGGCACCTTTGCCAGCCACTTTCTCAGAAAAGAGTGTATTTTACAAGCACTAGATTAAAAACTGAAAAAGAGAAAACAGTCTAATCCCCTTTTCCTACTTTGACCATATATAATCAACCACACTCGTAAGCTGCATTTTTGCTTTTGAAGTGACCCTATTTCTTTCTCTTTATAGTTTATTTTGGTCATGAATTGCTGTGAAGAAATGTGAGGACCACTGTGCTTGCTCTGTCCCGATCTTGCCTCCTTAGCTCCCCCTGCTTCTTTTGATCAAAAAGCAAACTGAATACTGGAGTTCAGTGGCCCCTGTTCCAGGAGGTCCCGGGTCACATGCTTCTGACTCAGGGGAGGAAGAGTGGCCATTTGTTAGTGGCTAAACGTCATGGTCGGCTCATGCTGCCACTCTGGGCTCCTTTTGTGTCACAGGACAAGGGGCTTCAGTGGGAGTGGGGAGAGGGGGCTGCAAGGTGACCCTAGTGTTTGGAAAGTGGTCAAGTTGGGGCTGTCTCTGGGAAGCTCAGTGAGATGGCACGGGTTGGAGGTAAGGAGCTGGCAAGCAGGCAGACCCAGGCTCTGCTGATGCCGAGAGAACGTACTTTCCTGCCACTGGACCTTCTTCAGGGTGGTCAGGCAGGGTGACTTGTCTACCCCCAGGGGCCTCCGTCACCCTGGAATTGGGTAATGCTGCCTCCTGGGTCTGTGGTTTCCCAGGCTGGCTGCCTGAGGGGAGGAGGGCTGTGCAGACCTCTGATTCTGTCCCTGCTTCATCTGCCTGTCCCAGCGAGCTTCCTGTGTGGCAGACTGTGTGCCAGAGTCCATCTCAAGGGCACAGATGTGCCCTCTGTGGGAGAGAGTCTCTTTGTGGTTTTGCCACACGCCAAACATCTGGCAAGTTAGCCTAGTCTCCTGACATAGGCCAATGACCAATAACAAAGGACCGTGGATGGGTGTTCAGAACTTGGCCTTACACTGTGTTGTATTTCAACTTCTGTAGACTTTTCCGCCAGTACTTTCTTCCCACTCTCATTGCTTCTCTATTGGGCCCAAGCCCATTTGTGTGATGTCCAGGGGGTAGTTGGGGTTTGGTTACTCAGGCTCTGAGGGCCTGGAGATTCTCTCAGGTCGCCTCGGGTAATGGGGGGTGTTGTAAGGGCAGACACAGGTATGCAGGAGCTGGGGAACCCACAAGAACCCAGAATAGAGGACAGAGGGTCCTCATGGAAGAGGAATGAGAGTTCAGAAATTGGAAAGAACTAAAATTTCTCAAGAGCCTCTTTTGTTGCTCCCTCAGGGCGACGATTGGCATCTCCACCATCACAATGGCAGAGCTACTCTTGTCGTTCTTTGGATTTTCCCAGCATCTACCCACCACCTGCATCATGTTCCATCCTGTATATACATAAATTTTTATGTCAGGGATTTCTGCTAGCCCAAAGCTCAGGGGACGCTCCTGACTTCTGTTTACTCCTAACTTTGGTTCACTTGTGAAGTCTCACTGCTCACCACCCATCCGTGTTTTTATATCTTATATTCAAAACTCTACAAGAGACAGAATCTGACTGGCCCAGGTTTGTCAGCAACAGTCCTCTGGGCAGAGGTGTTCATGCTAGTCCACATGCCAATCTGTGGGTTGACTGCCTGGTCCTGTCCCTAACAGGGGACGTGAGGGGTTTCTTAGCCGAAGACTCTGGGATTTCAGCGCTTGATGGTTCCCTCCCTCCAGAACATAAGACAAACTGTGAAAAGGAAGAAAATGAAATGTTCAACAGTTCCATGGCCACCTAAAAGCACCCTCAATGCCAAGACATCTCAGGAGCCTGCGCTTAGCGAGGTCCCTGCTACCAACTCGTATATGATGTTTTTACCAACCGCACAGCTTGCAGGCTGTTGGCCTGAAAGCAACAGCCAGCCATTAGTTGCCGTTTTGTAAAAAACAACAAAAACCCACCAAACCTTTGCTCAAGGCTGTGAATGCTACTACAATTTGCCGACGGAAGTGGTGGGAACTGCACTACTTAAATCCTTTCAAAATGGCCTGAATAAAGCACTCACTCAGACCTAAGGAGAATAGACTGGCCTGACCCTGCAGGGCATCCATAAGATGACCTCAGCGTTTTTTGGGTTGTTTTTTTTTTCCTTCCTGTGTCTGGTTTCTATGAAGGAGAAAGACTGGAGCTGAACCAGTGAAACAAAGAAGTAAGTTTGTACCCCTCATACCCTCAAGCCCTTTAATCTTTAGTTGGGTTTTGATTCCAGATTGTCTCCACTAAAAAAGTTGTGTGTGTGTTTTTTTTAATCTACACATGTCATCCTAAAAGGTTGTAAGATCATCCTTTCCACTTTAAAGTGAGAATTAATTTCAAAAAGCTTTTCGTGTTTCCATGTCTTATTTCATAATTGCTTCAGATGTCATCATGAGTGGACTCTGAATATGCCTCCCAATTCCCTCTGGTGCGTCAAAGTGCCCTCACCGTACAGCAGTCAAATAGAGGCAAATGTTCTCTTTGCTAGCTTTATGCATCTGTGATGAAATAAGGGTTTGTTTTTTGTTGTTTTTTTTTTTTTTTTGCTCTTAGAGATCCAAATGATCTCAGGGCAGCTTTTCAGGCAAGAATCCAGAAAAGTAAAAGCAGAAGGAAATGGCATCTTTTGCAGGAGGTGTAGGTTTGCTTTCTTTTCTTCTTCTTTCATGCGTTCTGTTTAGAAAGCAGATAAGGAGGTATTATTTATTGAGAGGGAAGTGTGTGCATTAGCTACCATGGTAACTTATGCTAGTCCTGGCACTGTGTAGGCCAATTAAGGTCCTTTCATAATGCTCATGTTCTTTCTGGGGCTGAAAAAGCCACTCAAGTCAGAGACAGATAAGTATCTACAAGCATTGAGCATCAGGCTTCGAATGTCCCTCTATTGACTTTCCTGGTGATCTTACTGTGCACAATGGAGTTGCATTTATTCCAAGCCCCTGGGAGGAGCTGGGCCCTGGACTGCACCCAGCTCTAGCTCTGGGCAGGGAGACCTCCTTTAGCAAGAGTCAGTCTTGCCACCCTACCCCTCTGCACATGCTGCCGGGTGGCTCTTCAGCTAGAGTCCAAACCTCACTTGTTCGGTTCTCTGGAGGCCTTCCTTCGTACTTGGTGCTATATTTGGTGCAGGGGATACTAGGATAAATCAGAAATGGTTTCTGGCCTTAAGGAACTTAACAGTTTAATGAACAAGGCCGACAAATAAAAAGGCTGGTGGTTTTATATGTGAACATATAAAATTTACATCATGTGAGAGATTCACAGTGCAATGTTTCATTCCCACTCCTCAGATCCCCAGTTTCCTTCCCCACTAACTTCAACCAATTAGTTGAACCCCTTTCAGGGATATGGGCATTGGGACACCCCAGGACCCAGGTAGGATGGGCATACAGTGTATACCTTCTGGACATGGGGAGTCTGACTGAGTGGTAAGTGTACAGAGTCATTCTAGCAGGGTCCCCGTGGAGCTATGTCCTAGTCCTGGTACACTGGCAAACACATTTTTATTCTTTTTAAGTCTTATTTGTACAACTATGGGTTAATACTCCTTGGCTAGGTGATATCTGTAATATGTGCCAACCCCTAACTACCTCCTGATCTTGACACAAAACTGTTTCCTCAACCACTTTGGAGGTGACATTAAGTGCCCTAAAACTTGCATTCCAAATCCTACATGAGTCATTTCCATTGCTTCTTAGGAGGCGCAACTCTATCATTTCATACTTTATTGGTTATGATGGCTGTTCATCATTATATAAAGTGGTAAGCAGGAAGAAAGTTCACATCAGGTTAAAAAATGTGGTTGTTTAATTCAGGGGAGTGTTAGTTGAGTTCTAGTGGCACATAGTATGGAGAAAATTCACACTACTAGAGGATTTCCGCTGGATAGATGGCATATATGTTCAGTGCTTACATTCATCTAGTGTGCACTGGGACAGCTACACTGGTTGACAACAGCTGGTGTATTTCTGATTAGTTGGTGTCATGCCATATAGATTGGAACTATTTCAATGATTAATAGTATTAATGTGAACAGCTATTTCATGGGGCAGTTTTAAATGAAGAATGCCTGTATTTAACGTATAATTAATCATATATATTGTGCCTGGGATTTTAAAAGCATATTTTGAGCCCCTTTCACCTTTTCTTGGAAATTTCTCAGGGGAGACCTCCTTGGGTAAGCAATGGGTAAGCATGGCTTTGGGTTTCCCTCCTTCTCTTGCCTCTACTTCCTCAGAGCACTTGCTCTTTTGCATTGGGTTCTGAGTAAGGTTTCTTTTGAGGAAAGTGTTCTGTCAATTAGAAATAAGGTTAAAATCCTATGAGATATACAATTCCAATATGCTAGTGGTATTTATATGGGGGCTGTGGAGGTAGATGGGAAAAAACACCTAATCCAATCTTGGGGGGTGGGGCATGCTTCAAGGAAAGCTTTCCATTAAAAAATATATATATATTCCAGAGTGTGTGTAGGGTGGGGCGGGGCAATTGCATACCTTCTAGGCAGAAGTAGTAGCAGCATATGAAAAGTCCCAGCAACAAGGCAAAGGAAGTTTAGCTGCCTCAGAAAGTTTCAAGGAGTGTTTGGTTACAGATAAGACTGAAGACATGAGCTAAAGTCAAACCTACATGCCTGCCTAGTCCAGTTCCTCAGTTTCACATTCTTCAATCTCTATGTCTGGGCAGCACCTCCCAAACTCTTGAACTTGAACCCCAGTGAGGATACTGTCTGTTCCTTCCTGTTCTTTAAGCACTGCTGAACTTTGCCCCCAACCACATTCTTAGAACACGCTTCCCATCTGACCCAACCTGAGACACTGAATGCTGAATACAGTCACATACCTGCACATTCTCTTTTTTGCCATCTGCACATAACCTATCCACTTTCCAGATTCCTGAGCCCTATCAAGCCTCAGGCCTGATTTGTCTAAACCAAGTGCTAAACTTCATTGGCTGTGACCTCCTGGTTCTCCATAGCCTCCTGGTTCTCATTTGGTTTCTTAGTAAAGGCTTTGGATGAGAATCTTGCAATGGAATGATACAATGACTTTGTAAATGCCCAACACCCCACAGCAAGTAAGTGCAGCACCTTTAGGAAGCCAGCCTTTAATTACTTACAATTTCCATGTGGCTAACCCTCAACAATTATTGTGCTCTCCCTCTAGCTCACTAAGATGTCTTTTGTATCAAATTATAGTCCAGCTCTGACGTTTTAGCTGACAATCAAGTTTTTCACTTGTAGGAAATGTTCTATCCTCTCTTCTTCACTTTGGACTTCTCTTAGGCAAAAGGGATGTCCAAGTTGTGAAAGTTGAAAATGTCAGAAATTTTCCCCCCTTGTACACTGCTGAGCACCATGATGGTTGCCAGAAATTGGGGCTTGTCAAAATCAAAGAGCTCAGTTCAAAGTCATTAAGGAGCCATTCTCTCTGGTTGAGAAACCGTCAAATTCTACACTGCTAATTATGGCCTCCAAATTGTTGATTGTGACAAAGCAAGTCTTGTGTACAGGAAACAACCACTTCCCTTCTCTCTTTGGCGGACCTTAAAAAAAAATTGATCTTAGAAAAGAAGCCATAAATAATTACATAAACAATTACTCACACTTTGTCTTTTTTGTGTTAATCCTATAATGATACTTTAGCAATAACATCAAACACTACTATTTCTTTTCAGTTTTCATAGTGAATGAAAATAGGAAGAAAACTTAAATCATATAAGTACTTGGGTTTTAAGACTTTTATTAATTATGAGAAAACACTTATTGATGTATTGCTAGCTCCTAATGATTGCTAACCACACATGCAACTGAATACAAATTTTTATTTTCTCCAACCAGAGAATAAGACCATTTTTATAATATGTCATTGAGGACATACATTTCCCAGCTATACGCAGTGCTTAGATTAAAACTGGGCTTTTAGATGTGAACCGTAGCTCCGATATTTAGTTTTAACAACCTAAACTGTAACTTCTCTGAAGCCATAAAGAAGTTAAAATCTAGATCACTCTCTAAACAGAGGTTGGGCTTTCCGAATATATTGTTACCTTTTATGGAACAAAAAGCAATGGCAATGCTCCATAAATGTTAAGCTGGCTTATCCTATTTAGCTTTCTATGGGAAGTTAGGAATAAAAATGTGACCCATTAATGTGAGCAATAAATATTTGGCAGGTACTTAGTGATAGATTTAGACATTTACTGTTTGGAAATGTTCTGAAAAAAAATAAAAAGAGGGGAGTTATTTTACCATGGAGAATATGACCATCATTAGCTTGAGAAAAGAATTTCCTGGATGTGAAGTGACTCGAAATAGTTAATATAATATTTAACATTAATAACAATATATTTTAAATATAATTACAGGAATACCTGCTTATAAAGTTATAATGCTGGATAATAGACTGTGACTAGGAAAGTTTATTTTATAAAAATGATTAAGGTTGAAGCTTCATTTAATGCTCTAAAATAGTTGTGTAATTGGACCTTTTATTCTATTAAGATTCTTTGCCTCATAGTAGTAGAACTGATTGCATAAACACCCCTCTCTATGCTTCCCTATGATACTTTTGGCATTCACTCATTTATTTGTTCTACTTAAATCATACATTATTCATTTATTCTATTTAATGCTTGTTGAGCACCTACAAGGGCCAACCCACTCTATAAGGGGTGAGAATTCAGAATCTCTTGATCAGTAGGACTTGGTCTCTACTTAAAAAAAAACCAAGTAGAAGAGAGTATTTAGGGTGCTCTGACACAAGTGTGAAAAAAATGCAGAGCAACAATGGAGGGAGGAGTTAGGTCTAGATAGACAGGGGCCTGGTCTACAAAATCCTTCTGCAATACAGTATTTACCCACAAAAGATGAGAAGGTGTCACGAAAAGGACCCTAACCCAAGAGCTAGAAGGCTTGGGTTTGGCTCCTTGTCCAGCTACTTACTAGATTTGTGACCCTGGCAATTTACCTCCCTGGGTTTTTACATCTACAGAATAGAAATAATAATAGCTGCTCATTCATCTCACAGAATGGTGGTTTTAAGTCTCAAATGGGCTAGTACAAATGAATATCTTTTTAAAAGATTTTATAAACTCTTAGAACTAATAAACAAATTCAGTAAAGTTGCAATATACAAAATCAATACACAAAAAATCTTTCATTTCTATATACTAATAATAAACTATTATAAAGAGAAATTAAGAAAACAATCCCATTTATAATTACATCAAGAGAGTAAAATACCTAATACATTTAACCAAGGAAGTGAAAAACCTGTATATTCTAAGCTATAAGACATTAATAAAAGAAATTGAAGAAGACACAAATATATAGGAAGATATTCCATGTTCATGGATTGGAAGAATCAATATTGTTAAAATGTCTATACTACCCAAAGCAATCATCAGATTTAATGCAATCCTTATCAAATTCCAATGGTATTTTTCAGAAATAAAACGAATAACTCTAAAATTTGTATGGAACCACAAAGACCCTGAACAATCAAAATATCTTGAGAAACAAATGCAAAGCTGGAGGCAACATGCACCAATTGAATTTACAATTGAAGCAATAGTAATTAAAATGGTATGGTATTGGTACAAAAACAAATATACATAGATCAATGGAAAAAATAGAGAGCCCAGAAATAAACCCATATATTTATGGTCGATTAAGTTACAACAAAGAAGCCAAGATTATACAATGGGGAAAGGACAATTTCTTCAATAAATGGTGATGGGAAAACTGTATAGCCACATCTAAAAGAATGAAACTAAACCACTATCTTACATCATACACAAAAATTATCTCAAAAGATTAAAGACTTGAATGAAAGATCTGAAACCATGAAACTCCTAGAAGAAAACATAGGCAATAAGTTCCTTAATATAGGTTTGGGTGATGACTTTTTGAATCTGATACCAAAAGCAAAGAAACAAAAGAAAAAATAAACACGTAGGTCTGCATCAAACTAAAAAGTTTTTGCATAACAAAGGAAACCATCAACAAAATGAAAACCAACCTACTGAATGGGGGAAAATATTTACAAATTATATATACAATAAGGGGCTAATATGTAAAATACATAAAGAACTCTTACAAATCAACAAAAAATCAAACAATTGTATTTTTTAAATGGGCAGAAGATCTGAATGACTTTTTTTTTTTTACATTTATTTTATTGTTTGAGAGAAGGTGAGAGAGAGAGGAGGGAGAGAAAGAGAGAAGGAGAAGAGGGGAGGGCCCAGAGTAGTCTCCATAGTTGTACATCATTAGTTATGACATAGTTTCATTCCACACAGGTGGACGTGGGGTCTCATGGAGTGAGAACTGAACTGGGGACCTCTCGCATAGGACGCAAGAACCTTTACCACCATCTTGGGGGTTACCAGTTGTGCTACAGTTCAGCATATGGGTTTGCACAGGCTAGAGCTGGGATTCCACCCCCAGACCTCTAGTTGCAAGGCAAGAATTCAACCTGCCGAGCTATGCTGACAACCCCATGAATGATATTTTTCCAAAGAAGACATACATATGTACTGGCTAACAGGTACATAAAGCGATGCTCAACATTATTAATCATTAGGGAAAGGCAAATCAAAACCACAATGAGATATCATGTCACACCTTTTAGAATGACTCATCAAAAATACAAGAAATAACAAATGTTGGTAAGGATGTGGAGAAAGGGAACTGTTGTGCACTGTTGGTAAGATTGCAAATTGTTGCAGCCACTATAGAAAACAGTGTAAAATTTCCTCAAAAAAAAATTTTAAATAGAACAACCATTTGATTCAGCAATTCCACTTCTGAGTATTTATGCGAAGAAAACAAAAACACTAACTTGAGAAGATACATACATGCCCCATGTTCATTGCAGCATTATTTACAACAGCCCAGATACAAAAACAATCTACATGTCCATTGATGAATAAATGGACAAATTACTACACAAGCACACTGGAATATTCAACCATGAAAAAGAATGGAATCCTGCCATTTGTGACAACGTGGAGGTCATTATGCTAAGTGAAGTAAGCTAGAGATAAACAAATACTGTATAATCTCTCTTATCTGTGGAATTTAAAATCAAAACAAAACCAAGTTCATAGATACAGAGAACAGATTGGTGGTTGCCAGAGATGGGGAGTGAGGCACAGAGAAATGGGTGAAAGGGGGTCAAAAAAAGAAAAAAAGGATTTTTAATATATTTAATTATGTATATAAAATTATAGTATATAATATTTATATTACATAATTTTATATATATATATATATATATATATATATATATATATATATTATGGGTACTGGTGTCCAATATCAAATATTGTGACTACTTTTGGACTTCATAATAAGAAAGGGAGATAAGAATTTGGGGTGGACTCAAAAGAGATGGGTAAGAAGGTGAAAAAACAAAAAGAATAAAATGGGAAACCTGAGACAACATGTGCAATAACCACAGGTAGGGCTCCAGGTGTTTCCTGTCTTTAGCAAGAACCAAAGGAGAAGAAATGGATTTAAATTGCAGCCTGAGGGGTTTTGGTTAGGAATAAGGATGATTTTCCTTTCCCGAAAAAGCTGTTAAAACACTAGAATGACCCGTAAAGGAAGACTGTGATTCTCCTCCTTTGAGAGCCTTTGAAAATAGAGCAGAGCCGTCTTAATGATGGCGGGTCACTGTTCAATGCAGGGTATATAAACAGAGTTTAAGTACAAGAAGAGCCCAGGTAATGCTTGGAACTTCACAACTTTAAATGTTCCCTTTGGAGGAGAACCAGAATCTGGAGGACTATGTATATCCAGCCCCACTCACCTTGACAAAGTGGATAGAAAAGGTATGCCCTGGTTGGTAAACACACAATGCAATATACAGATGATGTATTATAGAAATGTACACTTGAAACCTACTTTTATTGACCTTTGTAGCCCCAATTAATTCAATTTAAAAATTGACCTCTGGTAGTCTTTTTCTAACTTTGTGCAACTTCAGATGTTCGATGATGTACCCACATAGCCTGAGGGCTCCAAAAGCCATTTGCTTCTGGACCAACCAAACATACAACTGCTTTCTCTTAAGCTCTTGGATTGACCCTCGTTCTTGGTGGGATTCTATCATTTCATCCCGGTGCCAGGTAGAGTGCCTTGCAGGACGAGTGCAGGCTGGACTAGCTCACACCTCTAAGTTACCGCTCTTACCTCAGTGGAGTGTATTTTAGGGATTCCTGGTATGTGTCTGGCACGAAACCAGGTACGTTGGGATCGAGAAACCATACTTTTCTTGGTTATGTTCCAGGCTCTATAAAGTGAAACACAATCTTTAAAGCAGCCAAGTACAGACCTAGGCAGAAGGCAAGCCCAAATATCCTTCAAAGAAACCATTGGCCCTGTTGGAATTGTGCTGGAATGTTCTTGAACCTACACCATGATTAGAGCTGGCTTCCATTCCCAAGAGATGAGAGCCTGCAAATGAGCAGTGGCCTATGGTGGGTTTGCCTCTCTGGCTGTCGGGGAACCCCCCATGACTCTGGTCTCAGTCCTTTGGTTGTGGAAGGATGAAGTCAGGGACAGAGGATGTGCTGATGGGTTCTCTACTTCCCGGGTATGATAGTTGGGTCACATCCATTCCTAAAGGGCACTGTTCTTTCTTAAACGTACCGATTGCCCTGGAGCTTGGAGCGTGTGCTGCTTTCACCACCCTGCGTGGTTGCCATCTGCCTTCATATTTGTGTAGCCAACAGGGGAAATGGCAGAAGTAGGAGGGAGTTTCTGTTGTAACTGTCTATTTTTAGTGGTCATAAACTTCTCAATATTCCTTTGGCCTGAAGCTACACATGGGCTTTGGGCTTGATCTCAGCCCAAAGGGAAGTTCTTTTGGAAAGTTTGAGCAAAATCCTCTCGTTACCGCTTGGATTGGGTAAGGGAGACAGAGAAAAATGGGCTTTTGGAAAATCAGGCCTGTCACTTTGGGGCTCCTGTGGACCTGGTCCATTCTCCACAGCCCTCCATTAGGGGTGTAGCTGCTGGGCCAAACTCAGGGGGCCCTTTCATAGGCTGGCTTCCAGCCACAGGAAAGTGACAGTGATATTGCCCCTGAGTTGAGGGGTAATAGCAGGGTGGTCAATGTAGGCTGACCAGACATACCGTTTTAAACAGGACAGTACTGTTGTTTTCTGTCCTGTTTAAAACGGTATGTCTGCTCAGCCTAGCAATGGGCTAGCTACACAGTGGTCTGAAAGGAGAAAGAAATGTATCAGAAGGCAGGAAACTCACCATCTGCCTCTTACTAGTTGTGTGGCCTTGGAAGATCTAGTCCCTTCCCCAGAGTTCCGGTGCCTTTGCTACAAAATGAAGCAACTAGGCAGCTCTTAGTTCTAATTCTGTTCTAGAATAAGGAGATAGAAACATGTATATCTCTTCTTGGGATGAAGTGCTCCAACAATTATCTTTATTCTTTACAGGGTACCGCTGGTAAAGTTATGGAGACCAAAGGCAGGCTTTTCCTGTAGCTCATGTTAGAGAGACTAAAAAATTGAGGCTCTGGAGTACAAATCCATAGATGACTTCTTGTTTGTGGACGGTGGTGATGCAGGAACAATATAAACAAAAACTGGCGTGATGACTTTATATGGTCATTCCACATAGTTTCCCAGAAGTGAAGGTATTTATCCATCAAAGCAGATGAAAGCCAAGCTCAACTCTCTTCCTTCCAAAAAATGTGAAAAAGCTCATTTGTTTATTTCTTCATCTATTTATTTCTTCAACTAATATTTATTGTGTGCCCACTAATTTTTACCCTTTCCTCTTGGAATGGGAAAGGACATAGACATGAGAAGGAAAAGGTAAGAGAAAAAACTGGTTGACTGTGTCTGGACACAGAAAGTGGGCTTGAGGCCTGGAGAGTATAACCGAACATTCAAATGCTATTCTCCAGGGAGGACCCATAGCATCACCGAGCAAGCAGAGGGACCAGATGCCTAGATTATACGCTTGGGCTTTCAGGTTTCAGAGGCAAATTCCCCTCGCTGAGTCGTGGAGGTGTGGGGATGCACTCAGGGGCAATTGGCAGGATGCCATCACACCTACGTCCACCTTCTGGATTCCCTGCCCTGTCATCCCTTCTCATGGGAAGCTCTGAGTTCCCACACATCCTTAGCCAGGAAGGTCAGCGTGGACACATCTGTGTGTATCACAGGGTACAGCTGATAAGCACCAGCTGCTGGACCTTACTTGGCCTAGAGCACCACATCCTCTTCTGTATCAGCTCCTGCAGCAAAACCACGGACCCTGTTCTGCGTGCCCGCCCAGATCCAGCTTTCAAGAAGGAGAAAATGAAGTAGTGCAGGGAGCTTGCCTGGGTTTCTTACCAGCCAGGTGAGACTTGGAGCTGGGACTGATGCGGTTAGAACAGCAGACGGGGAGGGGCGGCATCACTTTCCTGCAGCTTTGACATGAAACTAAGAGAAAGGAACACCTCTATTCTTGCCAACCTGAGAAAATGAAAGCAGAGCATAGAGCAGTCCTTCTCAAGAGATGCTATCCGGTGTCGCTTTCACTTCTTACCATCACCTGGGGATCTTGTTAGCGTGCAGGTTCTGAATCAGCAGGTCTGAGGTGAGGATTGCCATTTCTAACAAGCTCCTTATGATGGTTCCACTGCGGGCCGTGGACCACACTTTGAATAGCAAGGCTTCCTTTCTGTCTCCCCAGCACCCTCCTCAGGAGTAGGAACATGAACAAGAACCAAGCTGGACCAACCATACTGCCTGAACACAGGTTGAGGGGTGGCACGTGACACTGGTATGGCCAGCCAGAGTTTTTGTTCCTTTTTAAATTGGGGGTTTGGGGGATTCAATATAGAACTGAGACAAGGAAGCCCTGTCATTTCTAGTTGCTCAAGTGTGAACCAGAGCTCCTGCTAGCGGTGACTCCCATGTCCAGGGGAGTTGACCTCAGAGGATGCAGCAGACACACAGAGACATGAGCAGGGGGACAGAGGATCTTGATTGTTCAGTGTCCTGAGTCCAGTTGTCCCTAAGGGCAGTTCCACCTGGCTCTTCCTGTGGTGCTCCTCTGTGAGTCCACAACTCACCCTCTATTGCTTAAACCAGTGGTTCTCAACCTGGCTGCCCATTAGGATCTGATGCTGCAGGCCGTCACTTGGGGACTCTGATTTAATGGGTCTGGGATAGGACGTGGGCATAAGGTGGTTTTTAGTTTGCTATCAAGCTTTTTAATGAAAAGATCGTAAGTTTCCCATCACCGTACGTTAAGACCGCACGCTTCTGAATGGGGCGATCAGCGTCAGAGCTGCAAGTGTCATGGAAAAGCAATTCACTGAAGACTCATCTCTCCACGGGCAGTGTTTCAAGCTTCCCAGGTTACTTCTGCATGCTGCCAACATGGAGACCCACGGAGTTACGCTCCTTCAAATTGGATGCCCATCAGTCGCCACGGAGAGAGTCCTAACGTGGGTTCCCAGGAACCCGTGAACTAAATGAGTCAGACTGAGCAAGAAGGCTGGGACTGGCACCTAAGAGGCCAGTGTCTACAGAAGGCGTTAAGAAAGGGCGGCTGAGGGCCACAGTGCAGCCTTCAGTGACCTCTCTGTCACCTAAACTTGTGTGTGCCACGAGGTGCCACCTCTGAATTATGCTTAGTGCTCAGTCTTGTTTTGGTCTTTAGTTGTGTCAAGAGGGCTAGATGCTTCAGGGTGGAGACGGGATCTGGTGCTTCTTCCATTTCTTCCAAAGCGCCAGCCCCTGCACGGGCACTGGCTGGCATTCCCACATATGAGAGGATTGATGCATGGAGGTCCAATCACGGGCTGTACCTGCTTGGCCTCACTTTTCAAACCCAAGTCTCCCAAACTTCCTCCTTGATTGTGAAGTATTCCTAAGTCTGTTCACTATATTCTCGGCATGAGTTTTGGAGAAGGGGAGGAGAAGGTTCATCGAGTACTTATTTTATAGTCCAGACCCACATCTTAGTCCAGGGTGGATGGAAAGTACCAGAAGTGGGAGATCGATGGGTTTGTGAACTCTCGCCACTTCAGGTTCAACCACTTATTCTCTTGAAATGGAACTAGCTGCTTGTTTTGTGGGTTCTTTTTTTTGACACCGAGGTCAGGCCCTGTTCTCAGAAATGCAGTTGCCTGTGGAAAACTGACACTCCCTACGAGTGCTTAGCAGCTGTCAGCCCCACAGCAATCGTAATTATTCTGCAGGCTGCTTGCTAAATTCCAGTGATGGTCTCTGCCGGGCTGAAAACACATGCGCGCCAGAGAGGGTGAGCTCACAGAGCTCTTTGGGTGGTATCCCCTCTCCTTCCCTCAGGAGGACTTGCCCAAGGTTCCCAGGTGGACCTTCCACAGCGAATGTGAGGAGACCAGGGAGCATGTGTAGAGCTTAGGGCTGTTCTCCCTGAATCCAAGAATCTGAAATACAACGAGGGACTGCGCAGATAGTTAGGAAGGGATGCCAGCCACCCTTGCCAAGAAAAACATACAGGCAAGCTTGTTAATATGCAAAAAAATTCTCTCACAAATACGAACACGATCGTCCTCTCTTCTTCGGGATTATTGTGCAGGTAGGATCCATAATGTCTACCAGACACGACCAAAGCCCTTGGCCAGCAGTCCAGAGCTAGGCTAGACTTTATTCTTCCTGTGGGACGATTCAGTAAGTTTGTCTGGGCTTCCGATTTCTTATGGCTGGATATCAACCTGGTCTAGCAGTATATATTTTTTAATTTGGTAAATTATTCATTAGATAACGTGTCAATGGCCAATGCCTTCAAATAACGTGTGTGGAAAACTAATTACAGTTATTGGCAAGAATGGTAGGGAGCTATTTCCAAGTCACTTGAATCCACATGGATGTCCATTCTTTCATTTCATAGAGCTGTAGCCAAAATGAAAGGCTAATTGGGAAGAAATTGTAGCCCTCTTGTTGTAGCCTTGGCATATTAAGTAGATCCTCTCTGGCTTAGCGCGATAGAGAATACAGTTTCCATTTGAGGATTTCTGTTGTGCTCTGTTACTCTCCCCCTTCTCATTCCCCTAGACTCAATGACTTCCAGGGATGGTTTTTACCAGAACATCTGGGAAAGGCATGAGGGTGTGGGTGTCCTAGCCCAGTCAGCTGCTGCGTAGAGCACATGCTAAAGAACTTAAGCAAATAGTACGGGTGCTATTCAGAGAATTGTCCCTCTCAGGCCATTCCATAGAGGTGGAATCCAGCCAGTTCTTCTCAGCTGGTTCCAAAAACTGAAATCCGATGCCTCACTGATTGGTTTCACCGTCTGACTCCAAAAGATTTGTGCACTGGGGTAAAAGGGACATCTCTTAAGAGTGTGATAATCCACACTTCCTGATAAGGTTTCCAAACACCACTCTTACTAATTTTTTTTCCTCATTTGGTTGCAGATCTATCTCTTGAGTCTGACAACACCCTTCAAAGATATGAAGTAGGTTTTGTGCTTTTTTTGTTCCTAGAATGTGAAGGATCCAGAATCCATGTGGCCACAGGACTTTGTGCATTCCTCTCTGTTGCCGCAAATCATGATGTATTATAATTGTTTGTGTACTTCCCCTTCACTTAACAATGATCTTCTCGAGGGTGACAGTTGTGCCTTATTTATTCCTGTAGATTCAGTACCTGGCAGCACAGTTCTTAGCACACAGTAGGTATTAACTAAATGTATTTGAGTAACTGTTTTGCATGAACTACATTCAGGCATTTTGGTGATTTTCCAGGAAAAGTGAGACCACTGAATGTCAAAATACAGAAAATTGCATGGTTTTAAGGTATCAGTAAGGGGAAGACATTTGTGAGTTCAGAGTCTGAGTTAACTTTTGTTAACTCTAACTTTTTGTCAGAGTCAGCATAATTGAATTATTTGTTAAATTGGTTTTATTACTTATAAATTAGATTCCAAAATCTCTTAACACGTTGTGTACGGCAGGGTTTAAAACCCTCATACCCCTCTGTTCCGGCAGGTATTTAAATGAGACCACGTTGAAATGAACTCTTCTCTTTAAAATGCTATTGCTTCCATATTATTTATAACTTTTCAATGAAATTTTTTGTACTTAACTCACGTAAATTTATCCATTGATAATATTTGCTTGTTACATATCAACCAAACTTCATTAATTAAATAAATCTTGCAAAAAATAAAAGGTCAAGTGTAAAACAAGAATTCTCGTTACCCGTCCTTAACGCATGGCTCAGAAAAAATGAAGATTCTCGTGATCCGTACACAATGTGTTAAGATAATACAAATTAATCCTATGAGGCCTTAAATACATAGAAGTAAAAGGCGTATAGGCTCATTTACCCACTGATAAAGTATTTGTCAAATGAATAAGTGAGTGAAAAATGAGTCTCTTAATAAACAGAAGATATATAAAGTCCCTTTAAATTTCTTTGAACTCCATTATTTGTTTATTTATTTATTTATTTACTTACTTACTTATTCATTTTAAAGTTATGTCTTTTAATCCCTTTATTTTTTTATATTTTATTGTTAAATTTAATGGGGTGACATTGGTTGGTAACAATTAGATAGTTTCCAGATGTACAAGTCCACATCACCCATGCATCGCATTATGTGCCCACCACCCAGAATCAGCTCCTCCTCCACCACCGTATATCCGGTGCCCACTCCCACCTCCCCCCACAACTCTCCCTCTCCCCTTCTCCCCCCTCTCCAGGTAACCACCAAACTATTGAGTGTGTCCATAATGCTGGTGCCCTCTCCCTCCTCCCATCCCTCTCTCCTTCTCCCCTCCTCCCCTTCCCTCAGGCAATCACCCAGCTATTGAGTGTGTCCATAGGTCTCTGTGTCTTTGTTACTTTCCGTTTTATATTCCACCT
>PVKE010013578.1:0-36246 GCA_004027555.1 Craseonycteris thonglongyai | reverse complement strand
ATTAGCCAGTTGCAGACAACTCAAATATTCCCTCCAGTTGATGTGCATTCATGTCCAATCTTTCTTTGCAAATAAGGGCCCATCCCTTTGTTGTTTATTCTACTCTAATCCTACCAACCCTCACTTCCTTATATCATAAAATTCTTCAGGGCACAGAGCCTATTTGATTCATCCTTATCTCCTTAAGATCATCAAGCAAAGTGCTTTGTGAGTAATAAGTGCCCAATTAATTGTTCTTTTAATTAGCTTTTCATCAAAATGCACTTTTTTCTCACCACCACCACCCCCAACCCCCATCATAATTGGGAGTCCTAGTATTTAGGCTAAAACAGTCCTGGGAAGGTGTCATCCCAGGCTGTAGCCACCTCTCTGGTCCTTCGTTCCGAGCCTGTTTCATCCTCACAATTGTTCTACCTCTGTCCTTCATCATGGGATCAAGGAGACCAATTCAGTCAATTGTGGTGTCAATGGTTTTCAATATCCTGCTTTCAGATGAACATCTGCACGAGGAGTTCAGTGCACAGAGGCCAAAGCCGTGGCTTCAAAAGTCACATGGTCCAGTTCTTACTCAGCTTCAGTCCAATCATCATGAAATGTCTACTGGACACTGTGTAGATGAATAGACAATCATTTTTCTTTTCATCAGAAGCATGTGGAGTTGTGTAAGCATAGCTGCCTTCTCAATCTAAGATCTAAACCAGGCCCATCTGGTAGCTGACGCTCTGAACGTGACCGTAAGATATCCCCTGGGCCTGAGCTCTGAGATCACAGAATATCTATCAGAAGAGACCTTAAGGATCAGCCCGTTCAACAGTCTCATTTTTCAGACGTGGAATACACATGGGGGGCTGGGCCACAGCGCTTGGGTGCTTCACCCCAGCCCAGACCCCTTCTCGGCCCCCACTGCTTCTCCCAGAGGTGGGGACATGCTGTCATTCCATCAAGAACCGGAGTACGGTGTCACACAGGCTTGCTCCCAGGAAAACACACAACTTCAGAATGCGCTGAAATACTACGTATTTTCCGGCGTATAAGACGACCGGGCGTATAAGACGACCCCTTAATTTTACGGAAAATACGGTAGGTATTCATCAGAGATTCGCTGCTGTCTGTTTGCCTGCGGAAGGAGAGCATGGTCACATGTTAATCTTAAAGAACTCAAAAAAATAAAGTCATTTTAACTGTTATTGTTAGGTTTGAAAAGTGTGGCTCATTTTGTTGTTTTGTTTTGTTTTCTTTCAAACCCAGATCTCTAAACCCTACATGTTTAATGTCTGTTGGTCTAGAAAATCAGGCAAGTTAAACCAAGGATGACATGAACAATCTTGTCTAACATTTTGGCTAATTAACTCATAAGGAGCCAATTATTCCAATTATGCCTGCTCTCTCTCTCATTCTCTCTCCAATCTCTTGTTGTCCCTGGTGCATTAGATATTTGTATTTGCTTTCTTGTTTATTTTGAACCCAATCTAAAAGTGTCCTCATTATCTGGCCCCTAAAACTGCCCTTCTTCTGACTTCTTCTGAAGTCCCCACTGCCAATTCAAGATCATTTTGTTTTCTAGTCCCTTAGGCCAGAATCACTGAGGTATCACTGGCTGCTGCTCTTAGTGCAATTCTATCTTGTCTTCTGCAAGATTCTTCTACATTCCTATAGCCACTGCCCTTTTCAAAATCTGTCCTTAAGCCAAACATCTTCTCCCGTGAATCCAATATATCCACTGAGACCAGTTAATTCAACTTACAAACAGCTTCCAACCTAAGCATCACATTCTAGGACAGTGCAATCTAGCAGAACTTTCTGTGATGATGGAAATGCTCTATATCTGTGCTGTCCAATATGGTAGCCACCGGCCATATGTGGCAATCGAGCACGTGCATTGGGGCCCGTGTGAATGTGGAACTGAATTCTTTTGCTATTTTATCTGATTTATTTTAATAGGTTTAAATTTAAATAACCACATGTGGTTTGTTGAAACCATATTGGATAGGGCCAGTCTAGGCAAAATAATCTATTCACTCTCCCTGGAATAGAACTTGCTTTTTCCCTTCCTCATATATTCATAAAAGCAGGAGTAGTGACTATTCTGTTCACTGCTGCATCCTTAGCGCCTACTCGTAGATAAAAGGTGAACATGAGGTAGGTTCCCAAGAAACTTCTTTTAATGAACAAATGTCTCTTCCACCTGTCCATCCCTTTTCTATTATTCAAGCTTTGCTAACATTTATATTTTTCAAAAAATTGACAGCACGTGGCATTGTTTCACTCACCTGACATGAAATATGATACAGTTTGTACTCTTAAATCACTTCTTATGTGCTTTGCTATAGATTTTTCAAGTCTCTTGATGAAAGAGACCAGGTTCTTTGACCTTTGGATCTCAGCACCAAACACTGGACACACATGTAGCTGGTGCTTGGTCATTATCGGTCCAATGACAGACTGTTTCCCGAGCTCAGACCTCCCACCAACATCTCTGGGCACCAGCATATGACTTCCCTGTCAGCTCAGGTTCTGGTTCATCCTCATTCTCCTCTGCAGTGGAAACTAGAATAATTTTCAATTCTCACTCCACAAAATAGAATCTCAGCTGGTCTCAATTCAGCAGTGACTTCTTCAAAGCAGCCAAAGATGTTCTCACTCATACTTAGCCCTGATCCCCAAGAAATGCTGCACAAAGAAGATCTATGGAGTGGGTATCACAAGAGTCATATTACTTCTCTTATTATGTGACCCTAACTGTAATTTCTCAGCTATAGAATTAAAATAATCTGAGTCACCACACCTAATCCCCTGGGCTGTTGTGAGCTAATATATATGGAAGTATTTTATAAAGTACAAAGCCCTATATAGCAGGCCTTTGAGTAATCTCATTTCATTCAGTGTTGTAATGTTGATGACATGCCTTAGGAACTTAACTCTTGTCTCAGTCAACTAATATTTACTGAGCAAAAGCATTGTGCTAGACACTGAGGAAACAACAATGAAGAAGAGTCACACAGCTCCATACTCATAGAGTGTTATTCCTGGTATACTAAAGAACATTTTAAATAATAAACATAATAAATTATGTAATATTGTGAAATAAAGGAAAATGCAAAGTGTTATAGGCATGTATGAGTGTAGAAGGAACAAACTAGGTAAATGTGGACAGAGAAGAGTACTTCAAGTAGATAAATTAGAGTGTGCAAAGACCCTGAGGTGTGAAGCTACTGAGCAGGTATACTTGAAACAGAGTGGCTGCAAAGCAGAAGTCTGGAATAGTGGGAACAGGAGTCATGAGAACAGGTAGAGCAGGTGAGAGATGTGTCTCAAGAGATAGATAGGAGCCAGATCAGGTGGGATTTGTGGAATGGTGGTTTTATCCTAAGAGCAGTGGAAAATTGTTGGAGAGTTTTAAGAAGGTGGGTGATATAAGCAGATTTGCATTTGTAGGAGGTCCACCCGAGAGCTCTGTGGAAAATAGATTGGAAAAGAGTGGGGGTAACGCAGGGAGAACAGCAGTGAGGTTCTCAGAGTAAGAAAAGGGGGTGTGGTTTCTTGCAGTAAGTGGGGCAAGAGGTGGTCTTCATCCCAACTATGGTGTTAGCAGAGAAAATAGGAGTAAAATTACAGATCTGAGACATAGTTAAGGAGTAAAATCCTAAGACTCTTTGATTGATTGTCTATGAATGAAAGTGAAAAAAACAGTAATAACCACAAGAAAGTATACTGCAACAGAACACATACCATGTGCCAAACAGAATTCTAAGTGCTTTACATACATTAGTCATTTATTAGTACCTCCATTTTACAGGTGAGGACACTGAGGCACAGAAGACTAATTAACTTGCCCAAGTACAGAACTAGTAAATGATATTGCTGAGATTTGAACCCACGCAGCCTGGCTCCAGAGTCTGTGAGGATGAGCTTCAATACTACACAGCCCCTCAGGACAAGGACTTTTTAATTTCCAGTGCTATTCACTGGGACAGATACATGGCATAGAGATCAAATTTGAGTGGGCCTGAATATAAGAGAGTCACTAATATATCTTTGGAGATGTGCAAAATATAGTCCCTGTGGGATGGTCAATAAGCCATTGGGAATATCATTCTGGAGCACAGAAGAAACTTCTGGACTAGGGCTATAGAGTTGTCTGTATATAGGTGGTCATTGAAGCCATAGGTTTAGATCAAAAGTCAGCAAACCCTGGCCCTGAGGCCATAGTTCTTATAAAGTTTTATTAAAACACAGCCAAGAGTATTGGTTCGCTTATCATCTATACCTGTTTTTTACTACAATGATAGGGTTAAGTAGCCACAACAGAGATTGGATCGCCTTCACAGCTTAAAATTTTTACTACCTAGTCAACACTGGCTTAGATGAAGTTACACAGGGAAGAGAGTGTAGTGTGAAAAGAGAATTTGACTACTGTGAAGGCAAAATATAGAAAAACTGAAAAAGGAGACTGAGGAAGGCAGCCAGAGAAGTATAAAAACAAGAAAAGGGAGTGACAAAAGGAGAGAGAAAGGGAGTAAATGACACCAGAGGAAGCAAAGGAAGAGTGTTAGAAGGAGCGTGGTCTGCGGTGTTAAGTACTGCTCCGTGACCAAAATGGTGGGAAAGTATCTCAGAAAAAGTCAAGAACCCTATGGCTTCACTCATACATGGGATATATAACTGAACGTAACAGCTATAAGACAAACAAACAAAGAAACAAAAACTCAGACACAGACAATAGTCGTGGGCTGGATGCTGTCCGCGAGGTCCTCTCATCGACCTTTTTATCTGAATAAAATAATATTAAATAAATAATTAAAAACAACATCTATGTTTTGATTCTTTTTTATTTGGACCTCGAGTGTGTAGTCGGCCCCCAAACCGCTGTTTGATAGTTAATGCGGCCTGCGGGCTGAAAAGTTTGGAGACCCCTGGTTTAGTGGTTACCAATGGGCAAGGGGGGAAGGGGGAAGGGAGAAGCAGAGAAGGGGAAAAAAAGAAAAGTGTCCATTGGACTTTATACTATGGTGATTGATTATTGGTAAATTTGGTGACAATTCAGTACAATATCGGAGCCAGATGATAGGCTAGAGTGGACAGAAGAGAAAGGAGGCAAGACAGTAGCATCATATACAGGCAAATCCATCTAGAGGTGCGCCTCTAGAGCAGAGGAGGAAAGGCAAGCAATAGCTCAAGGGATGAGGGTCAAAATTGATATTCAGTTGAATCAAGAGTTTTGTTCCTAAACCTAAAACGAAGTTGATTACCTGACATGAACCACATAGGTTACATTCAAAGAAAAACAATTAGAATTCTCAAGAGAAATAATGAACACTGGATTAATGCCTAAAATATTATTGGAAAACATATATATATACATACACACACATACACATACATAGACATATTACTGAAAAACATTATATATATATATATATATATATATATATATTTGATAATTTGATTATAGATATCTAGGTAATATGTTACCTAGATATCTATAATCAAGTTGTGAAGTTTATTAGAGAACAGAATAAAAATATATTCAGAAATTCAAGGACTCAAAATATTTAACATCCACAAACTCTTCCATACATTGCTATTAGAGCTAACAAAGAAAAGACATTCAAAACTAGGAGAGTTTCCAGAAGAGGTTCAAGGCTGATGGTAGTACTGAATAATAACCAGTCTAAATTGAAAAATGAAGGCAAGGGGCCCCAGGAATATAATTGTTAAAGCTATAATGTAGACTTTGAATGTAATCCAGAGAATGCAGCCATGAATTTCCAGCAATAATTCATATGGCACATCAAAAGCCCAAACCTGCTCTGTGGAAGACATACACACTGAAAAGGATCTTTATTATATAACAAGCTTGAAAATGCTGAGCTGAGGTTATCTGCCTAACCAATTATGTTCCATCCATCACATAGAACTCTGCAATATTAAAAAAGGATGTGGTAGATCCACATGTATAGATATGGAACAATCTCCAAATATATTGGGAAGTAGTAAAAAACAAGATATAGGACTTTCTTATAGTATGCCAACTTTCATGTCATAAAAGTGAAAAGGCATACGAGGGCTGTCCAGAAAAACTCCAGCCATTGTCAATATAACAAGAACAGTTACATAGCTGGATACTTTCCGGACAGCCTCGCATTTAGAAATACACAGATTCACAGAGAATGTCTCTGAAGAAAATGTAAAAATCAGAGTAGTCTCAGAGGATATGAACCAGGGTCTGGGAAACAAGGATAGAAGAAAGACTTTATTTTGTTGAATTTTTTTTTTTTACCATGCACGTGTGTTATCTAATTTTTAAAAAAATTAAAGATTAATCAATTTTACACAACATTAGCATTTGCTCTATCAAAACAAAGTGCAAGAGACTGAGAGGATTGTAGTCTTAGAGATTCCTATCATAATAAGTCCTCAGAATTTTTAAAATTTTTCTTCTACCTCAGAATTACCCACAAAATTCCATCTATTTTATCCCAATAATTTTCTATTTAGCCCATGGAAATTTGGTTTGCAAAAGTATATATGAATGTAAAGAACTTAAAAGTGTAACTTTTAACCTTCAATATTTTCACATCACTACTAGCTGGGATATTTGATGAATCTCCATTAATATTACTTTAATTTAGAGATACATCTTTGTACTTATGTGTGTTAGTTGCCAGATCATATTCATTCATTATTCTTCAAAACAGTTGCATGAGTTGGTTTATGACCATCTACACTAGAGAAGAGAAAAAAAGATGTTGAACAATAAATCAGTATCTTATTCAAATTAAGTCAGGACAATGAAATACATAATTGGGATCTGAAGATTTGGTTCCTGTCTGTACCATTAAAATGCATAGCCTTGAAAATGAGCCAAATTTTCCAGATATCAGGCTCCCGGCAAATGCTCATTAAGCATCTACTGCATAGAACACAGTGTAGGAAGCACATGAGGAAAATGTTTGCAGCGTGGTTCTGCCTTCCCCAAGAAAAATGTCTTTGGGGAAATATGAGATGTGTGTACCTGCGGATATAATTATGGAGAATAGAGTTTCATGAGATTAGTTTCAAGTGAATAATATGGTCAAAATATGTAGCAAACTAAAAATCTTTCTGGCTGGGAAAAGGTTTTATTGAGGAGATGAGATTTAAACCAATGTTAAGGAGTAGATATGATTAAAAAAAAAAAACCCCAACAACCAGATGATCCAAGTATTCGATGTAATTCAAATATGAAATAATTCATACAAGTCTACCTTGGCCTTGTTATTACAACTGCCTTAATGGTCAAATAAGATCAACCACCATCAATCATTTTGGAGCAAAGCAATAAGGCAGTCCTTTCCTTCCCCTTCACTCATCATTCTTCCCTTTCCCTGCCCTCACCCTCTTTCCTATTCTTTTTATCCTTTCATCCTCCAAATAATGAACTAATTGCAAAGTTGATTTATAAAAGGCAAAAATACTCAAGGATGTTATCTTGCACATTCTATTATTTTGCCTACAGGTATAGTTACAAAGCTTCTACATTTCATTACAGCAATAGGATTGTTTTAAGGTTTATTTATTGCTTGGGAGAAGGAGAGAGAGAGATGGGGTAGGGGGTGGGGGCAAAACAGTCTCCATCGTTGCACATCATTGGTTGTGACATGGTTTCATTCCATGATGTGGGGCTGTGCAGGGCAGGAACTGAACCAGGGGGCTCCCGCATGGGAGGTGAGAACCTTCACCCCTAAGTCATCCCAGTGTTATCAGTTGCAACACAGTTCAGCCTATGAGTTTGCAGAGGCCGGGGCTGGGAATCAAATCTTGGACCTCATGATTATGAGGCAAGCACTTAACCGCTGAGCTATCCTGACATCCCCAGATTTTTTTTTTAATGTTGTATTTCACACAATGATGTCACGTAGTGTCAGAGGATATCACAAATCCCTCAACTCTCTCAAAAAGGTTTTGTTCTGTCCTTATCATTGTAGTTCTGCAGTCTGTTTCCCCAGAGCAAATGTTCCTTAGTTAAACAGATTCAGTCTAATCCCACTTGCTGCTGGTCTTGGGAACCATTTCTCAAAGACGTGGGCAACTGTGCTGCATCAGAACTCACAGCATTTCTGCCCCCAATTCAACCATATTCATTTGTTGTCACATAACCATAGTTGATTTGTTGGTCGAGCTTTCTAAGATGGCACATGTCCCCTGTTAAAGTACAGTTTTCACTCCAGGAACTTCTTGGTGGTCTTTTACTGCTTGGGTGTCCCAAAATTCACGCAAGATTAGAATTTTGCGTCATTTGTGCGGTAAAGTGTTGCCAATGAAAAAAAAAAGACAGTGTGACAGCTGATGGTTCAGGGTTATTAAAAATGAAGCACTACACAAAAGAACAATGTGTTTTCATTGTTAAGCAATGAAAATTTACAATTTTTAATTATAAACCTGTGCTTTCTATCAAAATTACTTCTTGGGTGAATTTTGGGACACCCTTATATACTAATGTGTCTTTGGCTAATGCTGAAGATGGTTTGTCCAGAATTGCACCTGCTACTGGGATAGTTCTCAAACTAGCAGTCTTCTAGTTGTTTCAACACCATCACCACTTTCTTACTGATATCTGGTATGAGGGATGATGGTGGGGCTAGATGATAGGTGAGCTAAAAGCGACAAATGCTGAGACTCTGACCTGACAATCCTCCCTTTTACAGTAAAAATCCTGAAGAAGTACTATCAAGGGAAAAAAACCCGTCTAGACAATAAAGGAGACTCAAGGGCTCTATCATCATCATCAGGGCTTGGAACCCACACCCCAAGGCTAGGCCTCTCTGCCTACCAGGGTCAGTCTCTACATAGGGCCTTTCTCGTCTCCTCCTAATCCCAGTCTGCAACCAGGGAGTAGCTGACCATAGCCACGATCAGCATTCCTAAACACTCGAGCCCACACTGAAGAAGCGACAGCAAGTTGGATGGACAAGGAGGGACTGAGCCTAGTGACCTCCCGTTAAGCGAAGGTGGCACAGGGTCCTTGTCCTTTAAAGCATGTTGACCTTGTCTACTTGTAAGGTGACCAATCCAGATCTTGAAACATGACCAGTTAATTAATGACACCTGCAGTTGGAAAAGGGGATAAGAGCGAGGCAGAGACCCAGAATTTTTCTTCGCTTGTACAACTTGCCTTATAATACTTGGTATTAGCTGTGAGCAATTTCTCCCCAAGAAATCACAAGTTTCTTGACAGCAGGAACCAACAAATGTTGCTTGTGTGTCTTTGAACCCCGTCTCTAAGAACACGGGCACAGGCCCAGTCAGGAAAGCAAGCACTCACAAATCATATTTCATGACCAGCCTGTGGTGTGGTTGACGCCACCCAAGGCCTTCCTGATCTCATCTTCACCTTCTTTGTGTCTAGGTTTCACTTTAGTTCAGCTTGCTGCAATTTCGGGACCCTGGGCAGTTGGCCAGGGTGAGTCTTGGGCTGAAGGAGTCTTCCTGAACATAACTTGGTACATGACCGCTGCCTTCTCCTAGTTCCTGCCAATGCATGGAACCTGGGTGGAATTGGGGGTGGGGGTCTGCAAAGCCATCAACCCTCTGGAGCATGGGGGAGCAATTGCGGAGAGAGAGCTCATTTGTGGGGCAGCAATTTCTGTGTTAGTTCTGACTCATCCGCTCATTAGCTATTTGATCTCAGTTAAAGTGGCCCATCTGGGCCTCCATCTTCTCAGCTGTAAATGATGAAATAAAAAGTCTAAGGTCACTTTCAATCCCATAAATTTAGTCATTCTGGAGACAGTTGATAGTTTCAGCTTGAAGTGTGATAAAATAATTTACTTTGTGAATTTCAACATCTAGAAATGTAAACAGATCTTTAAAGTGAATAATCTTAGCTACCAGGAGTAAACAGCTTCTTCTATCACTTTATTTATATAAAGTTAAAAACATTCAAACTCTACACAGGCAATTTTATATGTATAATTTCAATTAGTTTTTTTTCTTTTCCTGTTTAGAAATTTAAAAACCAAGCTCTGGGAAACACAGGTAATGGGATACGAAGAATAATGCCAATAACAACATTGTGCTTCTGACTGTAACCTTAAGTTACCCACAGGCCACGTAAGCTGCTCATTAGAGAACATAAGAAGCATTGTACATTGCATGCAATGTGAATATTCACAAAAATTGCATGCACCTTAACTTCTGCATTTCTACCATTGGGCAGTTATTTAATATGCTTAACTTATTGTATTAATTTGGAGGAAATTGCATTTGACAAATGTACTTGTGCAATGTATGTTGAGAGAGGTTGCTTAGGGTAAGCAGGGGAAGTGAACTTTCTACACTTCATCTTAGACAAAAGGCCAAGAAGCAAGGGGAAATGAACTTTCTAAGTGTTACCCAAACAGAGAATACATTTTTACATTTTCTCCTAAAGAATTATAAATTAACAGAATTAATCCACAACAAAAAGTATCCGCTTCTATCTAAAATAGAATTAAAAAGAAAAACAATTTAGTCTACCCTAAATGCTCTTCAAGCACATCTTCCAGTGACAAGGGAGGTATTGTAGGAGGTCATCACCTTTGCTTGGAGCCACTGTCTCCTTCTGCTAGAGCCATTGCCTTTGACATTTCTGACATATTTCCATCGTCACTGCAAGGGGAAATCATTCATGGTCATGTAAAAAGACTTGGAAAGTGTGAAGTGACAGCAGGAGGAGCAAATATTGCCACACAGGCTCAGAAAGGCAACAAGCTCCGTAGGAGTGGAGGAATTTTAGCAATGTCTCCCCTTTTCAATGGTGCACATGCCATAATTAAAAGGTCCTGACTTTATTAGAAATTAAATGGTTCTCTCCACTGCCTGTGCTCTTTCAGTCCACAGCAAGTTTGAGGATCATTTCGAAATTTTATTACAGCAGCAACTTCTAGGGAAGGCAAGTAAGTAGGTGAGAGTGGCTTCATTCAGTCTGCACAATCGATAAGAACAAAAGGGACCGACCACCTTGAGAAAATATGTAGTTAAAGGGTATGGAAATAAGGTAGAAACTGTTTCATTTCTGATTCAATTTCAGGGACAAATGACTAAACGGTAAGAAGAAAATTTGAGTTTTCAGTGAGGTGACAATAGCAAATGGCAGGAACCCCTTCCCAAATAAGACCTACAGGACAGTCAGACATTCTAAGAAAACAAAGGCGTACACATACACACAGAACTCGGTTTTTAAAACTATATAAAGCATAGCATAATGGGGAAAACAAGAGTTTGGGCATTAAGACAGGCCTGGGTTCACATCTATCCTCCTAACTGCATTTTTTAAGATTTATTTTATTGTTTTTGACAGAGACAGAGAAAGATAGAGACAGAGAGAGGCAGAGAGAAGGGGGAGGGCTCAGAGCAGTCTCCATAGTCGTAAGTCATCAGTTTTCGACATGGTTTCATTCCACACAGGCAAGTGGGGGACGCACAGGGAGGAAACTGGGCTGGAGCCTCCTGCGTGGAAGGTATGCCCCCTTGAGCTAAAGGGCAAACCAGGGTGTGAGAACTGAACTTGGGGCCTCCCGCATGGGAAGCACACCTCAGTTTAGCATATGGGTCCACACGGGCTGGGGCCAGGATTTGATCCTTGGTCCCAGGGTTGCAAAGTCAGTGCTTAACTAACTGAGCCATCCCGGTTTTCCTTTCATCCTAACTTTTGCAAACCCAAACAAGTCTCTGCGATCTGGGCCTTGGTGTCCTTCTCTGTCAAATGACAGTCCTGATTCCTACCTCTCAGGTCTAATGGGCACCGGGAGCTCATACACATTTGGGGCTTCAAGTAAGCTCCCCTTAAAGAGCAGTGATTATTATTTTTACTGCTGTAATCACCAGAGGAGGAGTGTAAAGGCTCAGTGAGGATGGTGGTATCTGCCTCAACCGATGACATGAGCAAGAGTGTTAGATTTAAAGGATGTCACCCGGAGCCTAAAAGAGATCGCCACCATTCCCACGGCCGACAGACCTGGTAAACCTCTTCCCCTCCCACCCATTCAAAATGTTATTTTGCCCTCATCCTGACAACCCACAATTATCAATGTACAGCAGGGTCCGGCAGAAGTAACACCCTTTTTTACGTTTACCAGCTCAAAAAAAATACAAAACCTGCATATCAGTTTTCTGGAAGTGAGTTGTGGCAACATGAGAGCAGAGAGAAAAGAGCACAGGACAGGAATTGTGTAAACTACACTTCCTTTTTTAAAATACTTGAGGCGTGGTGTGCTGTGGCCCTATTCAGACTGTCCACTTGCACTGAACATCACCCAGGAGCTGAGGAGCAGGGGACTGGCCCCAGCATTGGCCTCATCGACCCCACTGAGGCATTCCTCTTTTGGTCTCTCAGGCATCTATTTTCCATCAAGGAGAATGTTAAACTCACCTTAATTGAGAGGTGCCGCACATTGACTGACAAGCCTCCTGAAAAACCGTCAACCCTGGCCAGGGCTTACATAAATGAGGCTGGAAACAGAGCCTAAGAGCCGATTCAGCTCCCTCCCCCAAGCTGGCCTCTGTTCTGTCTACACCACTCTAAGAAGAGTCTCCGTTCAGCCAATGGATAGTCACTTCCAAATGATTCTTTCCATGCCAGCCCTGCAGGGCACCTCCCAGAGCCGAAGGACCCGCCCCCTGGGCTGGAAGACCACACCCACTCGCCTTGCTTCTCGCTGTCCTCCTCCAAGACTGAACTGATGGGCTAGTGGGCCCTGGGGAGAACTGTGCTGTCCCTGTGCTCTGCCTCTGGCCAGCCAACAGAAAACCGTCTGCTGTCACAGGAATGTTTTGTCACAATAGCTCACAGCCTGTCTAGCCCCTTCACAGAAGGAATTTTTGATGGCCATATCTTTTTCTTTTTTTTCTATTTAACAAAAAAATGTATTCATTCACTTTTTGTGCCAGGCACCATGCTAGTTTGGGAGAATATGTTTTTTATTGTTAAACTTATTGAGGTGATATTGTTTGGTAACAATTACACTGGATGGTGAGCACATAATGCAATGCATAGACAATGTAACAGAATTGTACACTTGCAACTTGTGTAATTGTTACCTGCCATATCTTGTTACTGTGGCAACTCTATACTTTTAAGCATCTTCCCTCACCTTCCCTTGGACTCCCCATTCCCAAAATGAAGGTCTCCCCAGGGGAGCCTTTTCCCATCATCCCAAGCAAGTCTGGATGGAGTCTATTCTCCTTTAAAGCTCTCTCATATCCCTGCCACATTGCCTACCCCCAATAGACAATGTGTTCCTGGAACCAATGTCAGAATTATATTTTTCTCTGAACCTTTGTACCTGGCATAGTTCCTAAATCAAAGTTTAAAATTCATTATGCATCTAATATGAAGCATTTTATGCATTTAAACTATTTAATTCTCACAATGATTATTTTAGTATTATCATCACCATTTTATAACTTGGGAAGACGCAGACCAATTAAGTATTAGAATTTGTGCAAGAGCACACCGGGGACACTATGAGTAATTCCAGAGTGGGATATTCCATTAACATCTATGATCATGCACAATAGGTAATAACATACATGGCTGATAAATTAATAATAAATTCATAAATGTGCTTAACTGTTATCTACCTACCACACAGCACTTTATTTAATTTAATTTCTTTCAATTTTAGAGAAAGGTGCAAAAAGAATGAAATTGCTCACGGATGGTTACATAATGAGTTTTAATAATGGCAAATAGAAGAGTGTTTCTCTTAAGACAATGCTAATGAATAGCTAACTTCCTCTCTCACAGAGGAATTAAAAAAGTGAAAAAAATGTCAGTTGAAGTAGGAAAAAAAATGTCTCTACTATCAGCGTGCTTAACCACTGAAAAGAGATATTTTCATCTCCATCTCAAGAGATTTGCAAAGACAAGACATGAGCTGTCCCGGACAGAGTCATCAGCAGGCACATTTGGTGTCCACGGGGCTTAAGCGTCGCTCAAATCGGAAGCCCCCTGGGAGAGCTGTTGTTCATCCTTCCTCACTGGCATCTGAGGTCTGAAGTAGCAGGTTCTCATTTTAAGACAGTAGATTTTCTTGACAAGATGGAATTTTTGAGCTAGAGTTTCACATTCAACCACAGACCAGGCCTGGTTGCCACTATACAGGTTGGTTCTAGATAAATTGAGATACATATAGTGCTTTGAATTTGTTTATGATGGCAGCCTTCCCCTCCCTCACCAGCTGATGGCTGTCCCCTTCTCTTCTCGTTTACCCCTTTCCTCATTTTTTCTGTGATCATATCCTGCCCCAATAAGAGGTTTTTGCTGTTTACATTTTTACAGAAGATGTAATTTGATACAGTATCTACCTTTTAAATCCCTCCCTTCCAGAGCCCCTCTGGCCTCGTGGTCACCTATGGCATCTTTTAGCACCAACCAGCCTTATCTGTGACTGCGGGTTTCTGCCATGAGCACATCTCACCTTTGCTGTTATAAACAGTACTGTACGGGAACTCTCACGTGGGAATGATAATCAAATGCATGAGAGAATCTACCAAGACTTCGTCAGATTATGTCCTGAGCTGAGATCATAATTAAGCGCTGTTACAGAAACAGAAGTGAATAGTTTGAAAGTGATCTGGTAATGCAGGAGCTCCCATTTTGCTTAGATTTATCTAATGATGACTGATAACACTTTTAAAGTAGGAAAGATAAGAAGGGTATGGGCTGCCGCGGGAGCTACACTCCTAAGAGAGGCCCACTTATCCCTGCTGCTGCCACTGTGGCTTTCTAACCGCTAACACTGGTCTGCCATGTGCACTCTGTGGAGGGCCTTACTGGAGGTACCCAGGCAGAGACTCATCATAGCTCGCCCATTTATAGGACCAATTGTGAAAAAGAACAGCCAGTGTTTCTCTGGCCTCTTGCGTTTCTCTGGCCTCTTGCGTCTCTCTGCCCTCTGTCCTGGGCCTCTGTGACCACAAACCACCTCAAGACTCAGCAATAAGCCAGACAAGTGGAAACACCGCCCCAGAAGCTGGTAGTTGCTAAACTTAACAATAAGAAATCACTTGTTCTGCTGTTCTTGTTATGGCTTTGAATGTATAACATCTTTATACTGGCAAGTCCCAGCTTGCATACATTTAATTATTTATAGCTGCTGCTAGATTCAATTTTTGTAAGACTTGAGCATATGTAAAAGTATACTATAGTAAATGAAGCGAATCAGAGAACACCAGGGTGAATATAATGCAAAGCAGCTTTATTACAGGATAGAGAGGAAAGCTTTTTTGGTATTTAACCAAAGTCCACTGTCCGCTATAAACTTTTGAGTCTCTCATCGCTCAGCTTCCCAGCATAGCTACGGCCCAACATGAAAGAAAGTTGGTACAAGCACGAGTGAAATGAAGCACATAGACTACAGCAAAGCAAAGTACAGGATTTTCACAACAGCAAGTCTGGTAGTACCCTCCTGGGTCACCGTTACTGCCTGAAATGATGAAACTGATTCTTTCAGCCAACTCCATCTACACTCCAATGTCTAAATGACGGGCTTTTGCTTTCTGTTCATTTATTAATGTGCTGCAAAGCATTGCTATTTAAATCCTTGGCATTGTTTTCGACAGTTATTGAACACTCCTGATTACACACTCTACATATTCCACTATATCTAAAAAAAACTTTTTAAAGGGTAAGTATCATTTGGTTTAGAAGTTCTACTTTGAAAATGAGAGGGGGAAAGTGATAACTTGCAGCCAAATACGGGTTTGTGGGAGTCAAATTAGGTAGGTATGTACTTTTTTAAATGTTATGGTATTTAAGTTGTTACGGTTTTGTTTTGTTTGTTTACTATTCACTTTTCTAAATGGCTATATTTACTAACTCTTTAATCTGTGATAGGGCTCAAGACCTAGAAAAAAAGGTAAATACTCTGTTAGTTGATTGACTCATTTTTATTCCTTCAACATATATTCACTGAGAATTTACTATATCCAAGTCACTCTTCTATATACTGGTTCAACAATGAGCCAGACTGGTCCCTACACTCAGAGGAGGAGAAAACACTTAAAGAAATTATTATATGTGTTGTCCCAGCTGCACGTGGTCAAGGCACCCCAAGGGCCTAAAAGAGGAAGTAGTTAGCTCATCCAGGGACTTATTGGGAATATCCCACTGGGGACAACCCTGTAGATCAGAGGTGCCCAGACTTTTGGCTTCCCTGGGCTACACTAGAAGAACTGTCTTGGGCCACAACACTAACACTAATGATAGCTGATGAGCTAAAACAAAATTTAAAAAAAATCTCATCACGTTTGAAGACAGTTTACAAGTTTGGTCTGCATTCAAAGCCCTCCTGAGCCACACGCAGCCTGCAAGCCATGAGTTGGACACACTTGCTCTAGAATGACCGTGACATATGAGAGGAATTCACCTGGCGGACAAGGTGGGCTGAGTCAATCTAGTGGAAGTACATACATGAGAGCACACACTGAAGGCTACAGGCTGTGTGTGCCCTTAAGTGTCACGTGCTTACAATGAAGTAGCAAGAGAGAGTAAAGGCAGCCATGCAAGGCATGTCGTGCCAGACATTTGGGCCTAAACCCTGAGCAGGAAGGGAAGCCTCTACAAACACTCCCTTTTGTGTTATGGGAAGGAAAGTCTGACAACAGTGTACGAAGTGGACTAGAGTGGGCAAGATCAGAGAGGGTGACAGGTGGGAGACCACTGTAATGACCTACGTGGGAACTGAATGGGCTATCCTCAAGGCCAAAGCAGGGGTGATGCCAAGAAGGGGTAGAACCAAGAAAATAGTTATTACACAAATATGCCAAGAAAGTGTAGCTCCCCTACTTTTTCTATAATTCATGAGTAACTTCCTGGATAGGAAAGACAATGAAATTTTAGTTAGAAACTACACAGCCTCTTCTAGTTTAAGTATTGTCTTTACATTACCAATTCAAGATTCAACTTCCTGTCAGCCCTGGTTTAGATGGTCTTAGAGAATCCCATCCCCTTGGGTACATTCTCAGTTTTTTAACTTTTCGAAATGAATAGGACCTCCTCCTGGCAGAAGACAGAGATCATAAGACCACTTTGTGGAGTGCCCCCTCACAGCCTCCGCTGGGTGCTGCCCCCTCAGGTCTCATCCCCTGATCCCACCTGACGTTTCAAGGCATCTACTCTCTCCACTTCTGTAGTCCTGGCCAACTGCCTTTTTGCAACAGAAAGAAAGATGTGGTTTACTGACCCACTTGCATGTCGGGGTGGACAGGCAAAATTAAGAGCGTGTACAAGCTCTCTGACAACATGTGCTTTCTCAGTGAAACAGGAAGCAAGATGATCAGTTGGGTGAAGAAGGGACGAGAGGGGAGAGGGTAGCAAGAGTCATCATGGACAAGGGCCAAAAGGACTGATGGACAAAAGACATGTAGTCTGACAGCCACACACAGTAAGGCCAACTAGAGGCGTATGGTCATAAATCAGAGTCAGACTGGTCAGTCTAGGCATCTTCCTCTGGTCACATTTGGCTAAGTGGTGCAAGCACACAGTAGGTGGAAATTGGATTTAATAGGTATTCAGATTTTTGCAAGCTAAATCTGATTAAAAGAGAGAAGAAAAAGGCTGGAGGTGGTACAAGGGAAGGATTATAATGATGAAGGTGGAATCTAAGCAGGGTAAGGAGGGAAAGGAGACATGAAGGGATGAGGGACAATGAAAGGGCAATGGTAGAAGGAGCTGATGGGGAAAGTACTGTTGAGGATGGGGTAGTAAAGGAAGTGAGTGGACATGACAGGAGGATGTGGCTGGAGACTGGATGCTTGAAATGGAGGTTTGGGGATTTGTAGTTAGAATGCGACACGGGACAAGAAGCTGAGGTGGTGTCTAGAGTGACGTCTTTGGAGAAGAGGTCAAGGAACTGAGAGAACAGAATATTAAGAGGATCATGGATAGGGACATACTTACTTTTTTAAGATTTATTTCATTGTTTTTGAGAGAAGGCAAGAGAGAGAGAAAGAGAAAGAAAGAGAAGAAGGGAACGCCCAGAGCAGTCTCCATGGTTGTACATCAATAGTTGTGACATGGTTCCATTCTACACTGGTGGATGTAGGGCCGTGTGAGGAAGGAACCAAGCAGGGAGCCTCCCCAATGGAAGGCAAGAAACTTCACCCTGGAGCCATCCCAGCAGCTAGCAGTTGTACTGCAGTTCAGCATATGGGTTTTCATGGGCTAGGGCCAGGAATTTAACACCAGACCTTGTGATTGCGAAGCAAGCACTCAACAGCTGAGCTATCCCAACATCCCCCAACACAAGTATATTTTAATCACCGAGAATTAGACTAATAGTTGGGTTTGAAAGATCAACCATGAACCAGAGCAGTGGCCCTGGGGGTTGTAGGTAACTACAACAGTGGCCATATTCAAATCCAAGGATTCTGGAGAAGAGAAAGGATGATACAGGAGAGTCTAGAAGTGAGGATGTAACAGGGAACAAGGTAACCAGTCATCTGCCCCACCCATAGGCTCAATGTTACGAGTGTAGAGATAGAAAGCTGATCTTTAGAAAGGCAGCAAGGATTTGAAGCATTAGCTTCCAAGCTATGAAATGAAGCATTAGAACCAAGAAATTTGCTATTTATTTGAGACATTTCTTCCCTCTTGGCAGACTTCCTTACCCACTCTTGTAAAGATTTCTAAAGGAGTGATGAATCTGAGGCCAAAAGGCAAAAATGTGTTCAATGTTGGTTTTATGAAGAAGGGCATTATCCTACCTTACAGAAAAGGTGAAAATCTATTAATACTGAACTGTGTGCATACTGTATTTGGCTTCAGAGGCAAAAATCTAGAGTGACAGGTCTGAGTTTTTATTACCACTCACTTTAGTTTTTGTCCTGAGGAAATATAATAGGCAGCGTGGAACAGTGTGCTATTGTTCACATTATATGGGTGGGAAGATTAAGCTCTTAATTAATCAGGGTACCAGCAATTGATCATTGTAAGTCCCTGAAAGTAGTCACAATCACATAGAATCCATGAAATTGATAATTGCCTTTTTCCCTGAAAATGGTCATGATCACTTACGAGGCATTTTGTAATGAATGCCCAATCATTTTCCACTTACCTGGAAATGGTGATTAGTGGTTTGGTGGAACTTAGAATTTTCTCAATGTGGAAGCCTTCCCCATTACTCATATCATCACCTTTTGAGAAGGAGCTTGCCAGATTTAAATATATCTGGAAGAATAAAGGGGTTATAAGGGGGAAGAAATAACAAAAGGAAAGCCAAACTTCTCAAGCAAAAGCGATTTGAATTCAATGCCTCAGGAAACCTGATAGCAAAGTTACTTTAAGGATAAGAATTCAGAATCACAAAATTAAACCTTGCTCCCAACTCTTCCCCCACTGGCACCGTCTATGTGGGAAGAAAGGAAAGAACGGAGAAGAGGAAGGGAAGTAATTACAAGTATGAATACAGAATAACTGCCAACAAGAGTTTTAAACTCACAGTTCCTGGCTTTAATGGTCCCAAGTTAAGGATTAACTTTATCTATGTTCTTCACGTTATTGTTTTCCAAAACCCTTCTTTCTTGGCTAGGTTGAGTCAAAAAAAAAAAAAAAAATTAAAAAAATTAAAAAAAAATCAAAGGGTTCTTTTTAAGTCATGGCTTCCATGTGTGTCTTCAGCAGAAAAATTTCTCTCCTTCTGCCAGAGCTGCCACTACCCTGGCATTAAGAGTACCAGTATACGTGCTGAACTGCAGTGTGCCCCCAGTTCAGTTAAAAAAAATAATAATAATAAAATAAATAAAAAAATAAAATAAAATACGGGAAAGCCGGGATGGCTCAGCAGATTAAGCGTTCACTTTGAAGCCCTGAGGACCGAGGATCGAATCCCGGCCCCGGCCCAGGTGAACCCACATGCTGAACTGGGGTGTGCCCCCAGTTCAGTTAAATAAATAAAATAAAATAAATTAAAAAAAAGAGTACCAGTAAATAAAAGTGAATGGTTGCAAGCATGTATTTTGCACATGCAGACAATACTTCCTGGTTATGTCATAGTGTGAACAGCCAAAATGAAAGGTTCAGTAGGAGGATCTTCCTGAAGAGGTTACGTAAATTGTCAGTACCGCACATGGTAGTTAACACTCAGTGCCTTGATCAGCCATTGTACAAATGTTTATTCAGACAGGTTTAGGAGGAGAATTATTTATTCAGCCAACTGCACTTCCCTGTTTGGGCAGGCAGCAGTAAAATTACCTCAGATTGTGGGAGAAGTGTGAGAGCTGTTCAGATTACCCCGACCCGCTGAAGTAGAAATCTGACTGCACACAGCACATTCACCACACTTGGTAGGAATCAATGCAGGTGCACCTAACACACATGACACCAGGCAGTGAAGATTTATGGAGCACAGCGATGATTCACTTGATAGCACAACAGCAAAAGATTATTTATTCACTTTATTAAAAAAAAGTCACCACAGCATCTTTTTGACACAGCAGCTTCTAAAGCAATTAAAAATTCATGTTTACTGAGATTTTGTTTACTATTATGTAAAACAAAGCATCACTGTAACTAAGGATTAATCTGTCTTCACATCCCAGTCCTACTTTACCTGGCCCTTCGAAACTTACCAGCCTTCTGTCAAATTCTTCCAGTCACAGAATCTGTAAGTGTCATTTTGGAAACAAATCCATACCTAGGTATTACTGTATAATAATTTTTGTAACATTACTCCTTATTTGTAGTATATTTGCATCTAAGTTAAACTTGAAGACAAAAGACTAAAACCCAAGTCCCCACCCCTCCATGTACAAGTTACCATCTTTCTGTCTCCTCTCTGGACAGATGAAGACTCTCCCATCAGTAACACAGGAGGACACATGTTGTGGGTCATGTGCTGTGAAGCAGAATCTGAAGCTGCCAGGCACGTATTATGGATCACGTGTAATGGTTTCATGGCTCCTGTACCCACTGATGTCCACTAAGCTGTGACAGAATAAATATTGTCATAGTTCTCCTTATGAGACTAGTTATCCAGCTCAGATGAATGGAGGTTAATTCTTAGGAAGCAGCCACCCCAAGACTTCTCATACCAAAACAGATGCTCATATCTAACACTAGACCAGAGCATGAAGGATTAGACATTCAGAACAATTTCAGAGACGTAAGTTTTGTTTGTTTGCGTGTGTGTTTGTTTATTTGTTTTTATGGCTTGTGAGATATAGTTGAATGAAAACCTTTTGCATAAATTCTAGAGGGATCTGATCAAGGTGGTTCTCAGTGGAAGAAAGCAGATGTCGGAGGACTGAGGAGTGCAGGTGGAAGTAAGATGGGACTCCCAAGAAGTCATTCCCTGAAGGATTTCTGACACGAGAAACCGGAGACTGAGTTCAAGCCAGGTAATCAAAAATAGACCAGGTGATCAATGGGAACTCAAATGCAGAATCAAAATAGGGAAAGATGGGATTCATAAAATCTAATAAAAGAGAATAGAAAAATGTATTCATGGTGGCTATTCAATTATTCATGTATTCAACAAGTATTTATTAAATACCTATTAAATATTCAAAGTTGCTTTAGGACTACATATTATAATAAGATCCTACTCTCATGAAGCACAAGTTCTATCAGGTAAGATACATAATAGTACAAGCAAGGGATGCCAGGATAGCTCAGCAGTTGAGTGTTTGCCTTGCAATCGTGAGGTCCAGGGTTTGATTCCCAGCCCATGCAAACCGCTATGCTGAAGAGAAGCACAACTGGTAATTGCCAGGATGGCTCAGTGGTGAAGGTTCTAGCCTCCCACACAGGAGACCCCTGGTTTGGTACCTGACACTTGTGGCCCCACATCCACCAGTGTGGAATGAACCATGTCACAACTAATGATGTACAACTCTGGAGACTGCTCTGGGCTCTCCCCCCAACCCC
This sequence comes from Craseonycteris thonglongyai, assembly GCA_004027555.1. Taxonomy (NCBI): domain Eukaryota; kingdom Metazoa; phylum Chordata; class Mammalia; order Chiroptera; family Craseonycteridae; genus Craseonycteris; species Craseonycteris thonglongyai. Next base: position 14,357 of record PVKE010013578.1, on the reverse strand, counting down.
CCTCTCTCACCTTCTCTCAAAAATGATAAAATAAATCTTTCAAAAAATACTACAAGCAATAACCATAAAGGAGGTATACAGGACACTCCACGAATACACAAAGCAAGAATACCCAATACCTCCATAGAGCGGGGAAGTAGCTAAGGTCAGATGGGAGGTGAAGACCTCCTGGGGGAAGTAATATATAAGCTCAGAGATTTAGCTTAATGGTTGTCAGTTCACCCAAACTCAGTGCCTTCTTCGCTACAAATAGCATACAGCATCCTCTTCACTGTCCTGAAATGAAATCCATAGGTAACATAACCTTCCTATAGATCAGCAGTGCCCAACCTTTTGGCTTCCCTTGGACACATTGGGAGAACTGTCTTGGGCTACGAGTACTTGTAAAATACACTAACATTAACAAGAGTTGACAACCCCAAAAAAACGGCACAAAAAAATGTTCATAATGTTCTAAAACTCTGTGTTGAGCCACATTCCAAGCTAGCTGCAGCTTGAACATGCCTGCATGGATATAACTTAATCAGTATGATTCCTAAACTGTAATAAAAAAAACAGCAAAAGAAAAATCATTTATAATAATATGTATTTCAGTGTGCAAATGTGTTATTGCTCACATAATCAGAAAATCACCATAGCAGTGACAGCCTCAAATCTGATATCAGGATTAGTAACACAAATACTCTAAGGACATTGCCTTTAGTGAAGTGATTTCCGTAGATGATGAACAACTCTCAGTAAAGTTCAAAATAAAATCAATAGTCTATCTACCTTTGGTTTATCCGGTAGCCATATTCCTAGAAAATTCAACATATATTAAAATAGATCTGTGTTCATACATAAAAAGGAAGCTCCTAAGATGAAGGTTTTCTCCTATAAGACTATCAAGAGGGACATTTGAAAGTCACACAATTCCACAAAAATCCTCATGGTCAAGCAGGGTTGTCCCATATATTACAGTCATATCTAGGCCCAATTTCTAGATTCCCTGGACCCCTCTCACTACATATTAGTGTGTCTCCAACTCACAGACAAGCAAAAATAGACCCACAGTTTTCTGAAATATTTCCCACCCCAATTAAAATCACTGATATTAAATACTGTAATTCCAACATGAGATTGTATAACCTGCGACAGGTTGGTCTGTAGTCCAGAGGCAGATTTCATGGGCAGGTTGTTCTATAAAACCCTGGATCACTGGTTTAGGTGGGGCTGAGCCTCTGCTCTATTCTGTACCTTTGGGAGACACATAACCCAGGCCTGACCAGAGTAACCCATTAGCTGCACCAAAGCAATCCCCCAGGGATGGCCCTTTAGAAACCTCTCTTCTGTCTCTTTATTGGGACTATAGGGGGAAGTGCCCTCTTTTCTCTGAAAATATGAGCTGCAAGCAAAATGCAAAGCATACACACACAATTCTTAAGTTCATATACACACACAATTCTTAAGTTCATGACAAATGTAAAGCCTTGAAAATGGGTTCTTACTAACATTAATTAAATTAAATATCCAATGGATACCAAGATGGGGGTGAGAGGAGGTCTGATTCTTCTTTCTTCCTGATTTTCCTGTCAGGAGACTGAATTCCACTGATTGAATCTTCTTACTTACTGAGTCTTTGCTTACTTTGCTCCTGGGGAAGGTGATGCTCTTTAACTGATAGTTAAACGTGAAGCAAAACTGGGCGTTACATCTCTTAACAAAAGAAACACCTGGGTTCATAGAGCCAATGTTCTGTGTTCAGTGCCATAAGCTGTACCGAGACCCACTGTCAGAGCTTGAAATGGGTTCCACGCCCCCACCCCCCAAAAATATACGGCAATGTTCTAACCCCCAGGATCTCAGAATGTGACCTTATTTGGAAATAATCTTTGCAGTTGTAATCAAGTTAAGTTGAACTCATTAGAGTGGGCTCTCAATCCAGTATGACTAGTATTCTTATAAGGGCTAAGTTTGGACAAATGCACAGAGGAACAGGGAGAGGGGTCATGTGACAACAGAGGCAGAGTTTGGAGTGATGCAGCTGTCAGCCAAGGGTTGACAGCCACCATCAAAGTTAGGAAGAGAGGGAAGCCGGGATGGCTCAGTGGGTAAAGTGCTCACTTTGCAGCGCCGGGGACCGAGGATCAAATCCCAGCACCAGCCTGTGCGGACCCATGTGCTGAACTGGGGAGTGCCCCCAGTTCAGTTCTCTCTCTCTCTCTCTCTCTCTCTCTCTCTCTCTCTGTCAAAAACAATTTAAAAAGAAAAAAACCTTTAAAAAAAGTTAGGAAGAGACAAGGAAAGATTCTCCCCTACAGGCTGCAGAAAGAATGTGCCATTCTGACATCCTGATCTCAGACTTCTAGCCCTTAGAACTGTGAGACCATGTAACTGTTGTTTTAAACCATCTAACTTGTGACAGTTCATTACGGAAGACCCAGCAAATTAATACACTCACCCTCCAGGCAGGCCTGCCCCTACCAGTGCTGCCCTAAGTGGTAGGTACATCAACCTGTCTCTGGACTTGGTACTGGAAGCCCATTTGGCTACCAGACCTAAAGCTACATTCTCCAACTCGGCTCTTTGTAACTGAATGTCTTGGTCTCCATCTATGCCTCCTACTTTAAAATTTCAAATTCTGTAGATCCCCAATGGGGTTGAGAGCTGACATTGATTGGGACTCTTTCCGAAACTCCAGTCTCCCATCACTAAATAAGGTACACCGCAAATCTCCACACTGTGGACAATTTCTTCAGGGACACAAATGATCTTTTTCAAGAGCACATTTCTTGTCATCATATAACTTCCCTGGGTATTCCATAGATTTTTTACAACAACACTGCTAAATGAGAAGTTGTTGATAGATACTAAGTTTTTGAAATCAAAGAGCTGTTGAAATAAAGAACGCTGATCATGACTGCCATACTATGATATATAACCTAACTGGGGGCTAAATACGTTATTTTAACTGGCCTTACGGTAAAAGAACTGGGCATATCAAAGTGAGCGTAAACCTTGAGGCCAATGTTCAGTGCACTGCAAAGACCACAGAGAGCAGCCCACGAGAGAGGGGAAGGCAGGGCGCTCCTACAAACCAATCTGTCACCTGCTTTTAGAGGTGAGGACATGGAGTCCTGAATGTAGCAAAGAGCAGAGCTCATTTTCTGATTCTAAGTTCAGTGACCTTTCCAGTACACCCACCTGTGGAAGTGTTTAAATAACTTTCATGAAAAGAGCATTTCCATTGGTTACAGCACATGTGTCATTTGCACCTGGTCGCCTCCCACATCTTCCTGCAGCCTCAGGAAATGGAAGATGTGGTGCTGCTTCGGCTCCCTGTGAGGCCAAAGCATCGGGGTGGGGCCAAGGAGAGAGATCAGGCCCTGCCTCTATGCTGACACACAGAAAGATCTCTGTGACGAGTGTGAGTCCATTTCTCTCCTTCCAATTTTTAAGCCAACATCTATTTCTTCTTCAGAAGCACCTCCCTTAGCAAACCGGCGGGAACCATAGCTCATGGCTCTGCCCACAGTGGCCCACTGTGTCTCACAGCTCCTGCTTTGCCAACAGAGCCCTCTGGGCTTCTACCCGTGGCTGCAGCGTTGAGATGTGAACAGCTGCAGAGTAATTCTATTCATCTCCAGAAGCTGCTCTCTTCCAACAGACGTGCCTGGAAGCTCCTAGGGAGCCATAGCAAAAACACTTCCCTACTTTTCTATTTCCATCATGAAGAATTATTTCCAGCACCACATACACACATATATTTCAGTTTCAGAGCTGTATATAGTTCACAAGCCTACTGAAAAACACACCTTCTGTGTTTTGTATGCTTGACCTTTTAAGAGCAGATATCTTCCCCCAAATAATGGTTTGTTCAACTATTTAGGAGTGCCCAGTCTCCTGACAGGCAAAAAATGATGCATCTATAATTGAAGTTAAAAATGCATTTGCATCCTCCTCACTATTTCCATGATTTCCTAAAACCAAAGAGATCTGAGAGAACTAAATAGCCCTCTAGCAAGCTCATGGCCACGGTACCTTCCTTGTCCACTGATTCGCAATAGAGCTCATAGTTGTCAACAATTCATTATCAGATGCACCTTAATGGGAAGGTAGCACAGGATTTGAATCCAGATGCTTCATGATTTAAATCCAACCTTCACCATTGTGGACTCATGTGATAGTTAAGCTTTCTAAATTTCTAATTTTTCATCTCTAAAATGTAAATAATATGTATTTCCAAAGATTTTTATGAAATTAAATAAAATGTCTAAAAAGCACTTATTCCCTTTGTGAGGGAGTTCATCAAATGTAACCTTTGTTTGCCCGTGCCAAAGTATCCTGGGACAATAATCAAGCACACAGATAACGATTACAATGATAGCGATGATAAATTAGTAAATGACTGTGTAGCATTTACAACATGCCAGCCACCGTGCTCAACTCTCTATGTCTATTAGCTCAGATCATCCTCACAATGGCCCCGCAAGGTATTCTAAAGGTAATGAAACAAAGGCCCAGGGAGATAAAGTGACTGGTCCAAGGTCACACAGCTAGGAAGCGGTAGAGATGAGATTTCATTCCAGTCTCAGTCATGCACTGGAGGCAGTTCCTCTTGGTCCATAGCTACACTGTGTTGCCTCTGGTAGTGTGATGATATTCACAGTGTCTTTGACTCCCAGTTTCCCCTTCTAAATAAGGATCCTTGGTCTCCCTCTCCCTGTTGAATTGAAGAAGGTGCTGTTACAGTATTTTGTGTCTCTTGCAATTGTTGGTCTTTTTCTGAGAATCTGAATGGTCTCTCCTTCCTCCTCCTCTGGACGCTCTTCCCTCCTTCTCAGTGTCCCTCCCAGACTCCTCACACACAGCCTATTCCCTCCCCTGCATAGAGCACTCTTCTCTCCTCTTTTCCTTGAATACCGTTATTCACCTTTCCAAACTCAGCCCAGTGGTTACCTCCCCAAGGAAACCTTCCCGGACCAAGTGGCTTCCCCATATGCAGAGCTTCTTAGACCTTTCCTGAACAGCATCTGTCCAGGGAGTAGGGAGCATGGGCCTTTTTTGCTCACCTTGTGCCACTAAAGTCTGGACAAGTGCCACATGCGTAGTAGGAGCTCAATAAACATTTGCTGGATGAATGAATGAAACGTACTCTGTGGTTAGAAATGGCCAACAATGTCATCCCTCCCCACAACTTCTTCTCACTCACCCTCTACTGCTCCTACTGAGCTCTAACACTTTCAGAAAGTCCTTGGAGGTACAGAAAGTATCCTTCTATTGTAGAGAACTCAGAGGTCATCTCTCTTTCAGAGTTCAAAGTATAACTCAAAATATGAGATTAGTTGCAAACTTTAAAGCCTTAGAATAACAAATATTTAAAAGGCAATATACACATACACATGAGTCTGTTCCGCCCTTCCTGTGGCCACTCAGTAATCAATAAATTTTTGCCCATGTTCAGTAACAACTGTCTTAAAATTTAGTTGAATATTTGTAAATCCTCAACAAGAGAGTTCCCAAGAAGGTTATATTTTCCCCACACTTGTACTGGAACACTATTAGATTTCAAAGCTGCTGAGTGTGGTTTAGTTTATAGCATGGCAGCTTTCTGTTCTGGTTCAATTTGTCATACACATGGGAAGAGAAACATTCTAGTTAAGTAAATTAAAAGTATGAAACTTTTACTTTCTTATGTTTGCCATTCTCTTAACTTATGCATGTTCAACTTGAAATACTTGGAAAGCAGTTTGTTCTTAAGGGCAATTCTATTTTTTATTTTACTCTTTATGACTATCCGTTTTCTGACCATGCAGTGAATTCTTCTCTCATTCAACACACAGAATGTGGTATACAAACATGTTTATATTTTTTTTTTAGATTTACTTTGTTTTTAACAGAGACAGAGAGACAGAGACAGAAAGAGACAGAGACAAAGACAGAGAGAAGGGGGAGGGCCCAGAGCTGTCTCCATAGTTGTATGTCATCAGCTTTCAACGTGGTTTCCTTCCACACAGGTGGGCGGGGGCCATGCGGGGTGGGAACAGGGCTGGGGGCCTCCCACATGGAAGACACACCCCCTCAATCCAGGGGCCGAACTTGGGGGCGAGAACTGAACTGGGGGCCTCCCACATGGGAAGCACATCTCAGTTCAGTATATGGGCCCACACAGGCCAGGGCCGGGATTCGATCCCTGGTCCCCAGGGCTGCAAAGCGAGTGCTTAACCCACTGAGCCATCCTGGCTTCCCATGTCTACATTTTAGTTAATTATGTTTCATCCGCTTATTCTGAGGCTTCCTGGACTAAAAGTACAATGTGCTACATCTGAAATAGAAAATCCGCCCTTAAGTGCAATCCATTTCAGTTTTAGACTGAGGAAGCTACTTTATTGGGTTGAAGTAGCACAGAAAACCTCTGTAAGGCTTATCCTAATAGTAGACTCCTGGCCCAAAATTAGCAATTATCTCCTTAACACACACACACACACACACATACACACACACACACACACACACACACACACAAGTTAATGCCTGTCACTACTCCATTATTTCGTTAGCCCTTGAAGGCTTCCTGGCCTTTTAAAATACCACTTGAAGGTATTAAGCCTTATCAGTTCATAGCTTTATTATCAGCCAACACCTTAGTTGACAACCAGCTGAGAGTGAGAGCTTGCCAGGAATGTGACCTGGACGGGTGCTGGGCCTGGGGGAAGAAAGGAGGGTGTCTAGAGGGAGAAGAAAAGTGCTATGGAGCAGGAGAGCCTAATGGCAGCCTGGCATAGAAGGCAGCAGGCATTGCAGCCAGTAGGCATGTTCCGCTCTGTGCTAGACTTTAGCTTCCAGCCTGCGGAGCTGAGGAGCTGAAGGAGGGAGACTTGGTCAGAGGCAGGCTGGCAAGGGGAAAAAGACACTCCACTAAGGGCAGAAATACAGTCACTAGACGCTTCACACTTCTCAGGCTGTTTATAGCAATACCCTCATTCACACTGACAATGCACACATCAGCTAACAGTTGTATAATAGTAATACATCTCAGACGCCATTTTGAATGTTTCACACGCTGGGTGACAGGCTACATGGTTGGCAATCTTCTACAGATTAAAACTGAGGTGTTAAAAAGTAAAGTAACTCACCCAAGAACACACAGCTAGTAAATGGGAGAGGTAGGACTCAAGCCCTATTTGTCTAACTCCAGAACCTAAGGTTTTAAACACTATGCCTTTTAACTTTTTTATGTTTAGAAAACACTCTTTAAAAAGCTAGTCTTTTACTTACTATCAAAACTTCCTGGGAAATACAGAGGCTGCATGTGCTTATTTATTTCCATTTTAGAAATTAAAAAGCAGAGACACCACTGGGCTTTAGGTCTGCAGTCAACGGCAGAGCATGGATAGAGACATGTAACTTAGGTGCCCCTCACCGCCCTCCAAAACTTCTCATAGGAGGAGGCTTATCTTCCTTTATCTCCCTCAACAAAGTACATTGTATTTTTACTTGTTTGCTTCTGTTTCTACCATTATTAGTTCTGTATCTACCAACAAGAATGCCTTAGCCAGAGATAAAACTCCATACCAAAACTTGATCAGTTCAATTTGTTTGTGGACCCAACTCTGCACCTTTGAATGCCATTTAGGTAAAAAAATTATTACACTAGGAAATTCCCATCAGGGTAAACTGTATCCACCATGATTATCATAAGCATTCCTGAGAAAAGCCCTTCCAAGATCATCTAAAAGACTCAAGAAAGTCCCTTAAAGAAATGGAACTGAGGGCCCACAGAGTGGCTGCCAACAAGACTTCTAGATGTTTTAACAAGCAGCCCTGCTTTTTAATGGACTTCAAGAGAAATGGAAGTGGTTTTCCAATTTTCCCAGTACTGTTCATGGAAGAGGCTTTCTATTCTCCATTGCATGTTTTTGGCTCCTTCGTTGAAAATCATTTGCCCATATACATGTGGGTTTATTTCTGGGTTCTTACTTCTATTCCACTGGTCTGTGTGTCTGTTTTTCTGCCAGTATTATGCTGTTTTCATAATTGTCACTTTGTAGTACAATTGGAAGCCAGGGAGCATGATACCTCCAGCCTTGCTCTTTTTTCTCAGGATGGCTTTGGCTATTCAGGGTCTTTTGTGGTTCCATACAAATCTGATCATTTTTGTTGTTGTTGTTGTTCTTTTTTTTTTTTTTAATGCCATAAGGATTTTGATGGGGATTTCATTAAATCCGTATGTTGCTTTGTGTAATATAGTCATTTTAACTATGTTGATTCTTCCAATGCGTGAACATGAAATATCTTTCCATTTCTTTGTGTTCTCTTCAATTTCTTTCAATGTCTTATAGCTTTCAGCATATAGGTCCTCCACATCCTTTATTAAGTTTAGTCCTAGGTATTTTATTTCTTTGTTGCAATTTCAATAGAACCTTTTTTTTTTTTTTTTACTTCTATTTCTGAAATCTTGCTAGTATATAGGAATGCAGCGGATTTTTGTACATTGATTTTGTATCCTGGAACTTTGCTGTACTTGTTCATTGTTTCTAGTAACTTTTTATGGAGTCTCTAGGGTTTTCTATATAAAGAGTCATGTCATCTGGAAAAAAGTGACAATTTGATTTCATCATTCCCAGTTTGGATGCCTCTTATTTCTTTCTCTTGCCTCATTGTTCTGGTTAGGACTTCTCATATCTACCATTCTTGTAGTGTTTCTGATCTTAGAGGAAAAGTTTTAGTTTTTTTGCCACTGAGAATATTACCTAAGGGTTTGTCATATATGGTCTTTATATTATGCTGAGGTACTTTCCTTCTATACTCATTTTACTGAGAGTTTTAATTATAAATGAATGTTGTATCTTGTCAAAAGCTTTTTCTGAATTTATTAATATGATCATATGATTGTTTTTACTTATTTTATGAGGGTGGGCTGGTAAATTTTGCCTCCACTATAGTATTTTTTGTTATTTAGACATATCTGGATATAACTGGTTCTATGTATATCCCTTCCACAATTCTTGACCTTGTACACACAGATGCTTACATTTTTCACCCATTGAAATGGAAGCATGTTCAGATGTTCAGTTCAAACAGCGTGTTGTTTTGAATTCTTAACAGCAGGAAAAACCCCTCCAATTTTTTTGAAATTTGAGGATGCCAGGATGACTCAGTGAGATGAGTGTTTGTCTTGCAGCCCCACAGTCCAAGAATCGAATTTCAGCCCAGCTCGTGCAGGCCCGTGTGCTGAACTGGGGTGTGTCCCCAGTTCGGTTCTCACAAGGGCGAGCTCCATGTGGAAGGCCCCCAGCCTGGTTCCTGCTCTTCAAGCCCTGCACCCATCTGTAGAAAGAAACTACGTATGTAGAAAACCAATGACACTCAATATGGAGACTTCTCTGGGTCCTCCCCCTTCTCTCTATCTTTCTGTCTCTGTCTCTTTCTTTCTCTCTCTCTCTCTCTCTCTCTCTATCAAAAACAATAAAAAATATAATAAAATCTTTTAGAAAAAGAAAAAAATTTTTTGAAATTTTTGAAAAAGGTGAAGACTTATTAAAGAAGATCATTACAGGCTATTAAACTTGGGTGTATTGTTATGTGCCTGAGTACAAAAAGGCAGTCCATGGAATACTGCTATAAGGGATCACCTCAGCCTAAAAAATAAAATAAAATAAACAGGTCTCGGCTAAGAAGAACAAACAGTTCAGTTAAAAACTGGGCAAATTGGGGATGCTGGGATAGCTCAGCAGATTGAGTTCTTGCCTTACAACTATGAAGTCTAGGGATTGAATCCCAGCCCCAGCCCACACAAACCCACATGCTAAAGTGTGTTGCAACTGGTAACTGCCAAGCCCCACAGTGAAGGTTCTTGCCTCCCATGCAGGAGACCTCCACTTCAGTTTCTGCTCCAAACGGCCCCACATCTACCCATATGGAATGAAACTAAGTTACAACTAAAGATGTACAACTATGGAGACTGCTCTGGGTCCTTCCCCTTCTCTCTCTCTCTCTCTCTCTCTCTCTCTCTCTCTCTCTCTCTCTCTGTCTCTCATCTTCTCTCAAACAGTAAAAGAAATTCTTTTTAAAAAAAATGGGCAGAGGATATAAATAGACACCTCTCCCAAGAAGATATACAGCCAACAGATATATGAAAAAGATGATCAACCTCACTAGCTATTAGAAAAATGCAAATAAAAACCACAACTCACACCTGTTAGAATGGCTGTTATCAACAAGACAAATAAGAACAAGTGCTGGAGAGGTTGTGGAGGAAAAAAGAACCCTCATACGCTGTTGGTGGTAACGTAAATTGGTACAACCACTATGGAAAATAATATGGAATTTCCTCAAAAAAATTAAGGATGGAATCACCATATGACCCAGCAATCCAATCCCTCTTCTGGGTATCTACCCCAAATTTTTGAAAACATTTATTTGTTAAAGTTATAGGTACCCCTATAGTCATTGTAGCATTATTCATGGTAGTTAAGATGTGGAAACAACCAAATTATTCTTCAGTTGATGATTAGATAAAGAAAACGTGGTACACATATACAATGAAATATTACCTAGTCAAAGAAAAGATGATATACTGCCATTTGCAACAACATAGATGGATTTTGAGATTATCATGCTAAGCACAATAAGGCAGAAAAAAACATTTAGAACAAAATGATTTTACTCCTTTGTTGGATATAAAACTGAAAACAACAAATGAATAAAACAAACACTCATAGACACAGACAACAGTATAATGGTTATCAGAGGCAAATGGGGGTGTGAAGGTATAGAAAAAGGTAAAGGAGTTCAAATATATGGTGACAGAAGAAGAATTGACTTTGGGTGGTGAACACACAATGAAATTATACAGATGATGCCGTATAGAATTACATACTTGAAATGTATATAATTTTATTAATCAATATCACTCCAATAAATTTAATTAAAAAAAAATTTTTTTAAGGAAAATGGAGTCAAGAGGTAAATTCCAATAAAATTGTAGGTAAGTCAAAGATTTGTTTTTGTTTCTATGGATTAGTTCTCACACATTTCCTGTTGCTAGACTGGGTAATGTGTAATTTTAACCACAAATCTAGCATTAAAGCAATGAATACTAAAGTCTATTTCCTGATGAACTTGAGAAAGGTCAGAGGTTAATTGGGTCATGCCTGTTTAAAATGTCATAAGCTTTAAGATACAACTTCTCACCTCAGCACGGTGCATTATAACATTATCAGAACCAGGGACGGTTCAGTGGTTTAGTAATAAGTAGACACATGAATGTCTTAGCTTTATAGAAACCAATCTAATTTTGTAACTGTGCTACACAAATAAATTACTCAAACTTCCTGAAACCTTAAGAAAACACAAAACGCCCTTAGTCTGAGAGTCTGGGCCTCACCAGTATGACCTTACATCCCTGCCTTCACTGCAGAGAACAGAAGCAACTGAAATTTATACTCATCATCAATTATACAGAATCAGATCTGTCATCAGGCTCGAGAGCTGAATTTTCCTGGGAAAATGAATAACATATTAACAAGAGTCTAAAGGAGAGTATGTGGGGAGAGGGAACTCCAGGAAAGAGTTACAAAAAGCCCTGTATGTGACTACAGATTTGCACTGGAAAATGAATTCCAAATAAGACTCAGCTTTGTGGTCTGGAAATTCAATCAACGCTACTCAAGAGTCAAAAAAACAGTTTTTCTGAACCACGGTTATTGATTTCGATTTAGAATTTCAGTGAGATGACAGTCAGAAGCTGAGATAAGGAAAGAATACCTCAACATCTAGATCAGGGGTGTCTAACCTTTTGGCTTCCCTGGGCCACATTGGAAGAAGAGTTGTCTTGGATCACACATAAAACACACTAACACTAACAATAGCTGATGAGCTAAAAAAACAAATTGCAAAAAAATCTCATAATGTTTTCAGAAAGTTTAAGAATTTGTGTTGGGCCATATTCAAAGCTGTCCTGGGTCATATGTGGCCCACAGGACACAGGTTGGACAAGCTTGATCTAGATGTTCTTTCCAAAATTTTGTCTTATACTGAAAAATCAATTAGGGAATGGTATTGAAGAGTCCTGTGAACGTAGCATTGAAGTCCAAAACTATAACAGGCAAACAACTGCCAGGATAAGGTATTTATAAACAACTTACAAATAAGGTAAACCAGGACAACTGCTGTACAGACTTAAAGTCATATTTTTATTTTCAATTAATTGCTTAAATTCCTTGTTTCAGTCATAATTTAAAATTTTTTTAATTAGAAACTTATCCTAGGGGAAGTCAGGATGGCTCAGTGGGTTAAGCACTCACTTTGCAGCCCAGGGGACCAAGAATCAAGTCCCAGCTTCAGCCCATGCGGACCCATATGCTCAACTAGGGTATGCGTCCCATGCGGGAAGTCCCCAGTTCAATCCTTACCCCCCAATTTGGCCCCTGGTTCAAGGGGGCGTGCTCCCATGCAGGAGGCCCCCAGCCCAGTACCCACCCTGCGCAGCCCCTGCCCACCTGTGTGGAAAAAAATAAAATGTTGAAAACTGATGATGTACAATTATGGAGACTGCTCTGGGCCCTCCCCCTTTTCTCTGTCTCTCTGTCTCTGTCTCTCTGTGTCTCTGTCAAAAACAATAAAATATGTCTTAAAAGAAAGAACAAAATACTTGTCCTAGAATCATTGTTATTGAGAACATTCAAACTATTCTAAAATCAGTTTAGCATATTCCTAAAACACATATTTCTGAAACACTTCTGGGACAAGAGAAGACTATACCTACAGAACAGACTTGCAGGATATCCAATATGATTATGGCACAGGAGAGCTCCGAACTCACCCCTCCCATGAACAAAATCAAATCTACATGTATATAGGTAGCAGTTACTCTTGTGAGACAACTGAATGCTGAACAAACAGCTTCCGACAACAAACAAAACAAAGAGACTGAACAGAGAAGGTGTCCTCCAGGAGGTGCAGAACGTCTCTGGGGCCCAAGGACTCAGTGAGCACCACTGTCCCTGTGACCCTTCACTTTTATAGGGAAAAGTGGTCCTCTATTCAGGTGCTTTTGTCTACCTGCAAGATCACTACAGCACATACACAGCTACATTGCCCAGAGCCTTTTGCTTCAGAACAAAAGAAGCAAACAAGAATGCCCGGGCTTCACCACACCAAACTGACTTCTCTTCATAGAAGGGATCCAGGTGTCAGGTGAGCATCCCAGGCTCCAAGCAGCTTCCCCAAACTGCCAAGCACATAGAGCCTACACGAGGTCATTTCTACATAGCACAACTGTTGGTACGACAAACAAGAGAGAGACTGTATAGAGAAGACGAGAGAGCAAGGGAGCTCTCCAGGAGTTGTAGGAGATTTCTGGTGTTGGAGTAGCCAATGGGCACTATTGTTTATGTCCCCTTCTACCTCCATCGGGTGGGCAGGGGCTCCTTCCAGGTGACTTGGCCTTCCTGCAAGGTTGCTACAGTGTGTTCACGGGTACATTACCCAAGCCTGTTTCAGCCTGAACAAAGGGAACAAGCAGGATCATAGGGCATTAATACACACACCTGTTCCCCAAACCAGAACTGCTCTGGCTCAATAGACCAGTGCCTCAGATGCATAAGTCATATCCTCAGCTTCTACCAGCCTGCTAAAACCACTCAGCATACATAATCTAGACAGAGTTTGCTTCTAGATGAAGCCACTTTCCCCCAATTTATATGAAAAACAGAAAGTCAAACAAAATGAGAAGATAAAATAATATCTCTCAAATGAAGAAACAAGAAAAATCCCACCTCCCTGCCAAAAAAAAAAAAACACCAACCAACCAACAAACAAACAAAAAACAAGGAAACAGAAATAAGTGATTAGCCTGATAAAGAATTCAAAGAAATGGCCATAATGGTGCTCTCCAAACTTGAGAGGGGAATAGAGTAACTTACAGAGAACTTCAACAAAGAGTTAGAAAATGTAAGAAAGAACCAAGCAGACCTAAAGACTAAAATTACTGAAATAAATTTTAAAAAGGTATTAGAAGAAATCAACATCAGGTCAGCTAACACAGAAGAGTAGACCTGTGACCTGGAAGACAGACTAGTGAAAATCAACCAATCAGAACAGCAGAAAAAGAAATTGTTCTTTTAAATGAAGGTAGTTTAAGGGATATCTGAGATAATATCTCTTTTTCTTATTGAGCAAGAGTCTGAGATTTTAAATTATTTAAACCATCTAGTCTTTTTTTTTTTACTAGTACTTCTTAATTTTTCAATTACAGTTGACATTCAGTATTATTTTATATTAATTTCGGGTACCGTATTTTCCAGCATATAAGATGACCGGGTGTATAAGACGACCCCCTAATTTTACAGTTAAAACACAGGTTTAGGCCTATA